>OX451348.1:6827775-6954251 GCA_949629155.1 Myopa testacea | reverse complement strand
ACACAAGGAGTTGCAACATGATATTCCAAAGTGAGTCAATGTTATTGTGATTGCCGTTGCTGTTGCCGTTGCCGTTACCGTTGCCATGGTTGCCACAATGCAGGGTTGCGCCGCATTACTACATCCGTAATGCGTTCCCTCCGGCCAACAAAATTGTATTCTTTAGTACAACACAGTAATTGTTATTGTTTTAAGCGTGTCGTTAGTTACAAATGGATCCAAACTGCGTTTGCCTCCAGTGAAAGCATGTGTACCCATCTACATAATATAGTATATGGCACAACAACGCGCTGTCAGGTGCGTCAACGAACGGAGCCTGATTAAACGGAGCGTAAGCAAGGGGCACCATATCAGGAGTTTTGTGAAATATGACGTGTCAGCATGGACTCTACAAAACTCTTGTATAAGTTGCAATAAAATTGGCGGTGGACTAACATTCGATCGCGACGTGATTGAAATCTTGTGCCATTCTCGAACCGAGAGTTAAGATTCTTCATTCGAAATTCAGCCAATTGTCTTGGGTTCCGTTTCATGCATTCGAGTACTTGACAAATCAATCAGCCAGCGCAGGCAATCAATCAAGTGCCTTCGCATCGAATTTCCTGTTTACTAGGAGTATTTCCACAACTCAATAAACACCGATCGGCTGTCACTATTATGCTTCATTAGCTGTTTCTTAAAGGACGACATGTTCCAAGAAACTTGTACAGATTCTCTCTCATTTGACATCGAATGTCGACTTATCGCATGACATCAGAAGCCAAAGCATGCCCCTGTTTCTCCTGAATGTCTCCATTGTTGTTGTTGTTGTTGCCTGTTCTCACTGAATATTGCGAAAGCCCAACATGTACCACATTTCATTTAATATCAACCCCAAATGCACCCCCCCCCCCCTGCCCCCAAGGGCTGCAGAGGGTGGGCAACAGCTTTTAACCCGCTGAAATATATTCCTAGAGGACGTCGTCTTATATGCAATATGTTTGTATTTGCCAATGAATTCAACAGACATTAAATATGTATAAATATGAGGTGCTCGACTTCATATTTAAAGTTTATTATTTTGGGGTAAACAACAAGATTTTAATTTGCGAAAGTGAGCTTGAGCCCGAAATCCTTTGTAATTCCATGAATCCTACGCAAAGCTTTCAATTTGTATGGCATTACAAGGAATTCTAATTGAAAAAATGCAACATTTCGATTTCGGTTGCACTCTTCGCTTTGTTTGTTCGTCGTTCCATCCTTTTCCATCGTTCCTTCCTGCTGCCGGCGAAAGCACCCAACAACTATGGCCGGCATATTTGCGTAAATTTAAAGCTACCCGAAATGCAAAGCGGGCTCACAAAGCGTTTGATCCTTTAAATGTTTTATTGCATCTAATGTTGCTACAGCTCGCATTTACTTATGCAATGTTTGTGCTGTTCGCCGCGTCGCAGAAACAAAAAAGAGAATCCTTGTAAACTATGCAGTTCTGAATGCGCTGCATAAAAACACACAGCTAACCCCAGGTATGAATGTGTTTGTGCGTGTGTGTGTGTGTGTGTATTTTCTAACGTTAACGACTCGAAATTCGTTCAACAGAAGCGCTACACGATTCTTTTTAAAGCGAATATTTGCTGCCATAAACCTCGTCGATCTCGTAAGCGTGTTTTGATATACATACAACACATTTGGTACTTCTTTTCCGGTGCTTGTAACTCGGAGGAGTCGAAAATTAGACCAGAGTGTTGCGTACTGGACAATCTTTGAGATACAACTCCGTATTAGACTCATGCTGAAAATTGCTGCATTAATCTCCGAAAATTCCAGCATCGAACTCATGAAAAACATTGAAGAGTGCTAGAAAAATCGGTCCATTTTTAGGACATAAACTACAAGAAAATCTAGAATACGCGTTCTTAAAACATACGGAACATAATCGGCTCTGTAACTACTCTGGAAAATATATTAAAATGAATCTGGAATCGTCTCTGGATTTGAAGTAATCCAAGCGATGGCTTCGAAATAGCTTCCGATTTCACGACAAACACGTTTTCATGTGAGCAAACTTGGAGGAATTTCATTCACATTAGAGCATAATTGTTTGTTTCGAAGTACTCCTTAAAGACAGGCTGCGTTGGATTTGGAGCAGATGGAGTAGCATCTAGAGAAGTATTGAGAATGTTGGCGGAGCGCCTGCTTTCAATGGGCTTAAGAGGACAACAGATGTACAACACAAGATTAGTGCAGGGAAGGCGTCTCCAGCGAAGCGATGAGTATCTGTGTTGTCAGCCGAGTATTTATGGAAAGTACTTAAAATATTGACACTAATCCACAGGCACTGCTCACTCGCTCCGCTCACTCAAGCACTCAAGCGCACGCATGAAACAAACCCCAAATACTGTGCGACTGCAACTGTTCGGTCATCAATCTGTGACACGAGCGTTTCCGTGAGTTTTGTTCTGACTATTGAATAGCTAGGAGTTCCATTAGGACTAAAGTGACCTTTCTAAAAGCCAATAAAAACCTCTTCCGAATATAAATAAATCGAGACAAGGCGGCCCCAGTCGCTAGTCAAATCGAGAGGAGAGACAATTAATTCTGATATCAAGTAACGCCAAGCGTAAGCGTAGAATCTTTTGGGGCTCGGTCGATGATCCATGCTTCGATGATGCTTCGAATAACATCTCTCTCGCTGCTATCTAGCTGCAGGTTTGGTCAATAATGGAATTAACACCGAGTATGAAATGCAATCGTTCCAGTCTTGCTCTCTAGTAAGCCTTCCACGGTCTTCTCATACGAGTCCATCGCCTTCGAAAGGCGCAGAGCAACCTGAGTTCGTCCAGGAAATACGGCAGCTTCACATCGTGACAGAGTACAACAAGCTACACAATGATTAATTGCCACCCATGTCGATGCAATGAATGCAAGTGAACATAATTCGAGTCGCCATTAAATCGAGTTGAAGGAGATTAAAATGAGAAATCAGTCGATAATCATAGAGCTGCAAATGAATAGATGCAGACTCTTATTTCTTGATACAGTAATTGGCAAGTTTAAAACTTGGAGAAATTAATCAGTAGATTTAACGGAAGCGGTTAACCAAGCGGTTGAAGCATTTTAACATAACTTATGCAATAAGCTTCCGCTTTTCCACACATCAAATAACAACCTCAGCATTGAGGACGGAAGAAAGTATGCCTCACCCTCTACAGTATTACCCCATCATCATTTTAACACACAAATCTAACATGAAAAGAGTCTCCTGAAATAGAGAGAAAAGCCGGCAATAATCAACAAACAGTGGCGTCCAGTGCGTGCACTCGACCGACATGAGTGGACTACACTATTCTGTGTTGTTTATTTGATTTTGTGAAAACGTCCACTATTATTTTTTCCTTCTTTACCGAAGTTACTAGAGATGTTAATAAATCTACACACCTTATTCATATTCTATAAGATATACTTAATATACTTTTAACTTCTACAACTCGACTTCTTATGGATTCAAAAAAAGGATTTCTGAAGATGGAATCATTTATATATTTATTAAGGAATTCAGGCTTATATTGGCTTAACTTTAGAACGGTACGATACAAGTCAACTACATAAAAACCAATAGAAATGCTTTTGTGGCAATTATCACTTCATCGCCTCGCTTAATTATTGCCGTTTATTGCCGAACAACGTGCAGGATGTTTAATCGTTTCCATGTGTAACTTTTCAAGAGCAGGCAACGAAGTGTCCAGCAGATCGAAACTTCTGGGAGTTACAACAATCTGCTTATAATGGCTACGTGTAAATGTAGTGTCTTTTCTAGTAACTGAGGACCTTCAGAAAGCGAACGTGGAGGTGTGAACGAGGTCACGTCCATGCAGGCACTCACTGGCATCAACTGCTATGGCAACACTTGGCAATAATAGACATTCGTTGCACTGAAATATGGCAACATAATTAAGGAAATATGTTCAATTTTGCAAAGCATTAAATTATTCAATTATTATTAATTAAGAGAAGTGGGTATGCTGAAAGTAAATATAACAAAGTAGTGCCGTAAGTTCAGGACATACAAAATATCCAATATCTTTTAGAATTTATTTAGAATATATCCCAATATCTTTTAGTTTCAATTTTGCTGTACTACTGAAAATCCTTGGCCTTGCCACAGCATGCAGAGCGTTTCCGTTGAATGATGGCTATTTATTTTACATCTTGCGAGGACGAAACAACAACATAAAGGGTCAGATCGTTCCTCGCGGCTTCTTGCTATTGCAGAGTATTGTAACGAGCTTCTTATGCGGGCGAACTCTTAAAATACGCGCAGAAGGAGAGCAGAATAACGGAGTGCTGTCCAACTACCGCTATCAGTTAAATGATCCGATGGTTTTCGTGACAGGCGGCGCCGGTCAAATCTCCCCAACGTGGTTAGCAAGTTTTCGATAGTTTTACTCATTTCCAAATCGATTACGTCGTGCTGATTCGGATCAGTGGCAGGAGAACCGTCGTATAATCCGATTGGAATTGCCCGTTGGACGACCATATGGGGCACATAAATCAAAAGGAGTTCAATTCATGCAATTATTAAAGGCAACAAAGGAGTCAAAAATGCTGCCACGGTCATCGACCGCTCGTGTCGTTCAAATGTACTCAGTTCGGTTTCGAGGTGCACATGTTCACTTAGAGATCTGCGTCTATGGTAAGCTGCAAACGGCCGGGGGTGACTGGGAGGGCAGCTCAATATTAATTACGCTATACTGCCCTTTTATGCATGCATTTTTAATGGCTTTATGCACCTCCGTTTGAGTACAAGTCTTCTTCCACAATGAGAAGCACTCACAGGAATAGAAACTATTTCTTAAAAATGTGTGTTCAACTAAAAGCAACAATCGAATTGCAGTTCTTTTAATTTCTCGTTTTCTTGTCATTATCACCCTGTCCCCAGCTTTATGATTCGTACTCTCTTCCATTTCTACTCGCTACTCCATTCAGCCGGATAACATCACACGCTTCTGTGTCCGTCTCGAAACACTGCATTCTGCAATCTGTATTTTCCCACAAACTTAAACAACGCACTCTTTTGACTGCCATTAAATAACTATTTTATGTTTTTTGTTAAATTCGTCCAAATAAAAATCAATAAATGTACTATTTATGGTATATTTTTGTCCATGTGCCAGTAAAATTAAAAATAATTATTGAATGCAATGAATCGAACTGTCAGATTTATGGAGAATTATAATAGAATTTCTATATTAAGCACATTTTTGCCAATACAAAGATCTCAGGAATGTACAGTAAATACATAGCTCAACTAATTTAGGATATGCTAAACTCGACGCAAACATAAATGCCTAAAATTGTATGTACTGAACTACGTGTGAATTCATTTAAATGCCACGTAACAGAAAAGCAAACAAAAATCAAATGAGGACTTCGCACTTTCTGCTGAGTGCATCGCTAATTGAAGTATCCTTGCCGGGCGATCCTCGAGTTGCTTCATTCAAAAACAGAAATCAATTTCCTTGAACAGCCAATTGAACAGACCAGTCGAATTTATTTGATTACAGTTCCGCTATCGCAAAGGTCGAAAAACTAATTACAATGCTTAATTCTGGGGAGGTGCATAGCTTTTATTTATCAAACTGTCTGCCAATTACATTGGACTCGTTATCTTAATCCAGATTTCGGCCGACTGTCGGTTGCCCAACTTAATCAGGGCAGCGGAATAAATTTAAATTTAAATGAAACCGAATGCGAGCAGGATTCGTGTGCAAAAATTAGTTAAAAACCCTCAATTTTATTTAATGATTGCACGCATGACTCAGTTCTGGATGCTTGGATCGGAATTTATGCGGCGCGTTCTCCGTGCTTAACATATCAAGGATTAAAAGGATGTAAACTAATAGTATTGACCGACAGAGATGAAAACAGGCTGGCCGCTTGAAAAAGCTTTGAGCTTCGCCATACTCGTACGTGTGTAATGTGTGTGTGTGTATAAATGCAGTTCGTGTACTAATACATTCAAGTCAGCCCACAATGGGCCACAATGAGTGGCAGACTCTACACACTCCGTGGATGTTGTTTCGCTGTCCACTAATATCTCACCACTCAATTTAACTTCTCGTACCTTCAAAATGTATGCTATCGAATTTCGTACTATCAAGTTATCTTGTGTTTTTATTCATAGTAGTATTTCGTTACTAAATTTCGCATTCAAAATTTCCACTTTAGGTCAAAGTAAGACGTTTTTTCCACTTCTCTCTGTCTTTAGTTCAGTTTTTGTTAAAAGGTGAACGTGGCGTTGTACTCGGACTGCCCGAAAGGCTTTAGTTGCAGACTAAATAGACTGGTTAAATATTCGGAAGCTTCAAAATCTAAATATTCGAGATTCTCTAAAGGAAAGCATTTGAAAACATGTCCTCGCGACTACCCAATAACGATGTATGGCAAATTGTGCGAAACAGACGCATGTTCTTTGGAGCATTTTTACTATTTGGAACTGAAGCTGCTGCGAGAAGTGTTTGCACTGCAATATTAAGTTATTTCGGAATATGTAGCTATCACAGTGCAAAATGCCGAACTGAGAAAGAAAAGTTTTCATTTCCAACATAAAATTTTTATTTACGCAACGTTATCAAAAGAGTCGCGAGGACGGGCAAGCAGTTTAGTTGATTGCTAGCTCTGTTTAATTATGCTTTAATGAGGTCATGAAAAACTTTGCTTATTAAATAACTTTTTTCATATCTTCACTGAAGTGGAATTTTCCATCTCTGAGAGTTTATTTTTTGCGTTTCACGAGTGCACAAGTATCACTTCGAAGTAAAACATTTGAGAGCTCGCTGTGCAAATTCCGCTTCTGAAATAACTGCTTAAGTTTTCAGTTTCCATTTGACGTTTCCGGCCCACGGAGGTGGTGTAGAAATGAAAGGGCTCTCCTCCCGCCTGCACCACTTTCTTTGACAGCAAACTTCAGGCATTTAATACTCGTAATTAGGGAAAATTCCATCTATCCGCGATGCGAGTTCGCTACAGCACAACACGCAAGAACAGAATGTCGCCAAAGATTATCAATCATCGTCGATTTGCTGACCTTCACAGCAGCACCGAAATTCACGTGGTACCACCCGTTGGAAGCCTTTGACAAGGAAGACTTCTTAGATGGGCGCAACCAGGCAACGTCTGACTTCCTACTTTGTATTTTCCATTCGCTCGCCATGTCCACGCTCGTTTACAGCATCCAGAAAGACAGCTCGTGAATATCAGAAGACCCCCGGGGCGCCTTTCAGTTAAATATTGTGAACTGAACTCAGAATTCATTATGATAATGGACACACAAACACGGAGCTGGGTTTAATACTTCGGGGCTGATGGATATTCAGTGCAATAAGGAGAAATTCAGTCGTCTTCTAAAAAATCTACTAAAATTGTTCCCAGGAACATCCTCTCTCACTCTAATCCAATGCGGACAAAAGAAGTTGTGGAAAATGTCCCGACCGATGATGTTCCATAAGGATTGTTTAATTACTACACTCAAAGAAAAAATATGGTTCTCATAATCATAATTTTAGAGAACAATACTATGGTTGGATTTGATGGTTAATTCAAATATGTAACATTTTTAGATCCACAATAATTATAGTTGCGAAAGAAATAATTTTGGGTAACACAACAAAAATTCATGGTGGATGGAACAAAATTATATTTATTGGTATTATTTTTATATTGCAGCAAATATGTTGTATGTTTCCCACAAAAAATCTTTTGATGGAGGCAATTAGAACCATGATTATATAAATCGAAAATTTTGTTATTCGCAATCATTGTTTTGTTGCAGCAAACATAAGTTGTTTTACCTGTAAAAATAGTACATTATACTGGTAACTTCAAGTATAATTGAATGGAATGTACCCTCATCTTGTAGATAAGCAAGGCATTTTAACATAGATCCCTCCAATTTTTCTAACACCAGCCCAAAGGATTGTTCACTTCAAAACCATCGAAATATATGAAAAGGGGGCAAGTACAATATGCCCACTGAATGCCCAAATTCCTTAACTTTTTCCTGAAAGCATTGTGACTGTATAAAAATATAATCTTTACTTTGTTAAATATTAAAACATTCATATATGTACATATACATATAAATAACAGTGGTACTTACCCAATTTCCAAAACTAGAAAATTAATATTGTTTAGCACTTTTAAGATTTATTTAATATAACTTTTATTAATAACTTTTAATTCGTCTGCACTGAATGAAGGTAGTACTACAAATGTCAAAAAGAACCAAAAGAGCACATGTAATGGATAGATTTCACCACATTATGATCCCAGCAAACATGCTATGGTTAGATTTAATCATACTATTTTTCTAGTAATCATACATCTTTTTGGGTACGAGCACATGTTTAGATTTCATCACATTATGTTTCCAGCAACCGTACATAATGTTAGGTGTAATCACAGTTTTATGATACAGCGAACTATTTGTTATGCAAATATCATGAATCCACTTTTTATGATTGGAATAAACATGCCATATAGTGGTGGTATTCATAATATGATTCATATGAATATATCAATAATTACTACAAACATTTACTTGCAAATATAATGAGAGTAACCATAAAATGGTTGCTGCAAACTTGCATCAACCATGTTTTTTCTATCAGTGTACACTCCAAAATCTGCAGTCTCTAAGAATATTAACTGTTTTTGAATTTCAAGATTACTTTAAATTCAACAAAAAAGGGCAATATTGAGTTTAAATGCAAAATCAATCACTTTATAATTTATAGCCATGAATTACGTCCGAGGACAGTTACACTGAGAACAAATCTCGTGCATCGATTAAGTAAAAAGTTGGTCGAAGTGTGAATTCGGGAGGAGTCTATTATGAAGGTGGACGGTCGCCAGTTGTATATAGGGTCAAAGTGTTCCTCCAGACCACTCCAAACCTGGAGGCACCCATTTATAACCACCCAAAACGTCTCCATTTCGGGCATGCCAGTGTTAGCGAGTTTTTTTTTTATCAAAATACTTGTGGTTCTTATAAAACCTCGGTCTAAAAAATATTTAACTGTAATCCATTCAAACAGTTCAAATGGAACAGACTTTGTCCGTTTGTCCGTATTTCGTTGCATATGCATCGAGCACCTACGTAGCCTACTCCGAATTCCTCGAATCTCCGCTGGCGGCTCAGGCCGAAATCTAGTTTAATTCTAAATAAATTCCCGGAATACCTTCCCACTGCCAGCATCGTACTTGCACAATGTAATAAAATCGCGTAGCTGTTCAACACGCGTCCCGTTCCCTCCCGTTCCCTCCCGTTCCCTTCACAATTTGACGGGCTCGTTAGAGTAAAACTATTGCCGGTAGATGGCTACACGTTGGTCTTGTGGCAGCTTACTTTGAAAGCAGCAACTCCTTCGTGACCAGGATCTCTGCAAAAGTATTTCATGACGAAGGAAAGAACGCAATGGACGAAATATTTCGGTGGTGGCCTGAGGAGAGCATGAAGTGAAAATAGTGTGAGGCGACGGAGTGGATGGCCGGGGAATGGGGCGCTCTGTGATATTGTATGACTTACTTTGGTTTGGTGTGTGTCGCTGCAGGAGTTGTGCTTCACATTCTAGATTGAAATACTTCGGAAGAGTGCGCATGTGTAGGGTGAATGTATAGAGTACATAGTGTGTGTGTAGCTCTGCACGAGTGTGTGTGTCGATGTGCTGTCAGAATATATTCAGTCAGAATGGACGAAAGGACGAAGTTCCTGGGGACTCAGTGACTCAACCCGATGGCCAACTTATCGCTGCTTACGGCGATTTAGTTTTGATTATTTTCCTTCTAAGAGATGCAGATAAATAATGCTATAAGTTCTGCAAGAAGTCTCTACTTATCGGTCTTGAAAGTCAAGCGTCAAGTCGCAATATTATACATCGTTTGACCTTCTGTTCACACAAAACTTAAGAACTGAAGGAAGCAGTGTGGGACAGTAGTGTGCATACTTCGTTGAGTTAAAGCTAAGAATCAATTACGTAAGCAATCCGCATTATTCAATTGTAAGTATATTAATTGATAGTTTCAATGAAGACGTGAAGTTATATGAACACAAATTTAGCCACATCATAAACATCATGGCTATGAACATAAACAAGTTAATAACAACAAGCTTTAGTTACCATCTGTGATCATAATTCAAGGAAATCATTATCACTAAAGCAAAGCGTAAATTTGAGAGCATGTGACCGCCGGCTGAACACGCACAAAAACCATGCGTCCATGAAACCAAATCCTTTCTCTGGCGACTTGGCCAGCAGCTGTTGCTTCAGAGCTAATCTTCACAGCTGTTCCCATGTGACATCGGCCACATAGCAGCAATAATGGAGCACCTTAACTTATGTATACACTCCCCAGATATCCCACAATGAACCAGATTATCAAATACAGAAGCCTTTAGTTGAGAGTGCAGCTTGTAATTGCGGTTATTATTTTACAGCAAAAGTTGGTGTTTTTTAATATTTAGGCAGAGGTATTAAATGGTTGGTCACGCCAATTTTTAAGTAAGGCATTTATACTGATAATATATGTTTTAAAACAATAAATCCTATTCCATAGAGTGTAGAATATATACGAATATGGATATCAAAAACCCGCTTGGTGCAGTCCTTGAACAGTCGCAATCCTACACACATACCCACAGGACAATCTCACTTTCTCTTCAGTTGTAACACCCTCATAAAACACCCTCGTAAGAGAATCCTTTAATATTTGTTTATCTCTGCTGATTATTCATGCACAAAATCATTGCAGATTGTCGCCTGATGGCTGTCCGAAGTCGGCTCAGATGGTCTGCGAAGTGCAGTCGGAGCCCAGGCGCTACTGATGCCATTGACTGGTATCGGGTGACGAGTGCTTTCCTGCGCCACCTGCTACCGTTAACACGCAACAAGGTAGCACACAGCACACAACCACTCTGGAAACTGCAAGGCGCCAACGACGTTGCAAACCAGGTTGAAAGTCGAAAAGTTAAAAAAGACTTAAAATTCATCGATTAAATATTCTTGTACGTAATGGCATTCAGTTTTGACGTACGTAGCTTTAATTTCTTTATGCATTACGAAGTGGAACCTGCTTAACCTGGTGTCTGAAGTAACCGACGATTTGAATTGACATTTTTCTTGCTTCAGTCAAGCGCAATTATTATCAATTATTTCACTAAACACTCTATCTAATATCGCATCGAAAAGACCTCTCTGCAGGCGTACTTTTGAAATGATTTGTAAATAATAAATAAATAAAAATATATAAGAAATACAACCTTAAAACCCATTCAAACCCTTCCTTGCATTGCTTCCATCCGCTAACCCGATCCCAGCCCGAAAGAAGAAGAACTTTCCGTAGCTCGAATTCTCTCTCTCGCGTTCACTTCATGGGAAAATAATAATGTTCCATTAATGGAGCGAATGTTTCCTTTTACAGCGTATAAAATATAAACTACTTAAGTGCTCAACAAGAGCAGCAGACAAGAGGGCCGGCGGGTGCGGCGTATCTCATTATGTCACATGTGACACTGTTAATGATTCTGTTCGGGTAGCTGTTGTCATAGTCGTTGTCATTGCATTCCCCATGTTATTCAGAAATGTCATTCGCCTCGGCTGTACTTTCAGTAAAAAAAATTGTGCAGCAAATGCTCTGGTTCCCACTGAAAGTCCCTCTACTCGCTCTCGCAACACTCGCACAAGCACTCCACATCATAGCAGGCATTCCCGATTTCTGGATGCCACCTCATCCTCTGCGGAGTTCAAGGTAGGTTCTGGAATCCCCCGCAAATCCTGCGTAAAAAATTACCCCGGCAAGTCTGAAGCTATTCAAAAAGCATACTTTAGCCGTTATGTCGCGCGATGCTTCTCTTCTGAGCACATGATTTTAAGGCTTCGTCCTCAGAAAGAGAAGGTTAACCCAACCCTTTTAACCAAAACTGTTTGTAGATTTGTTCAACTTTGATTACATTGCGTTTTTACATCTACTATACATATGAATGTTTTTTCCATGTTGATATGTTTTAAATATAAATATTTTCGTTAAATAATGCATTTTATGTATGTTTCCTTCAAATTTCAAACAACGTAAGACACGAACAAGTAATAATTAGTTCAATTATAAATGACGATAGAAGTATGAGAGGCAAAGTCATGTTCAGTTTACAGAATGAACACGACCACCTAAAAAGCTGAAATACCTGAAATACCTATCCAAGGTCCAGGCCACAGAATGAACAGTTAAGAGACCTTGAATAGCAACGCTTGTCGCGAGGACGGAGGAGATCTAATGTGATGTGATGCATGTTGCGAGTGTGAAGTAGAATTCAGTCTCTTTCAAAAGCGCATCAATTAAAGCCTCCAAAACGTCGTAATCAGGATGTCAAAAAGAATTAAAAGACACCCTCAGTTGGCCTTCTGAGAGGGTGGTGCGTTGGTTCAGTTACTCGAGAGCGCTGGTGGCCCAGGGGCATAATTGCCGTCCGCCCTTAAGTGCTCCGTGCAAATGCAAATCCATTGTAATAACTGCTGGTGCGACCGCGACTGCGGGTGGTGAGCTGCGTCACGTGACAAGTGCTTCGAATGTGCGTCGCTGCCGTGAACCAAGCAATTGAAAGCTCCTGGTCGTGCTATGATGGGGTGGGAGGAGGCAAGAATTATGGCTGGAAACATTTGAAATATTTATTTCGGTTTTTTGCGCGGATTCACTGTGCACTGCAATCATCTGTCATGTCAGTTGACAATTATTAGCACTCAAGCGAAGTCGAAGCTAGGAATTTTGGCTTGAAGCACAGTATTAACACAACCCCACTCGCAGCATGTCTGGTTCTGCTTCACAGTAGAAAGCCCGGTCGCTGACACTCATTCTGTTCGTTTTGGCCCACTCTGTGTAGCAGGTTACGTAATCGAATGTTGTTTCACCATGAAATTAATTTAAACAGAGAAAAATTATGCACAACGTCCATTCGTTGCCCTTTTACACAATACAAAGCTTGGATCCCATCTTCTTGTAGACGTGCCTAGAGATTGATTGGTTTTCCATACCTGGCCGAAGTGGCGATGTTCTGAAATGACGCAATAAAATGAAACAATATTTGTTCAGCTCAATAAAGCTAGTAAAAGTTAGTATTTTCGGAATCAGACAACCTGAAGTGCAGAATAATCGACATGGACAGATCTCGATATTTTTAGATACCTATTAAAGCCATACACCGAACGCATTCTCTGCGTGTTTTCTTATTATCGCGTTGTCCTGATGATCACTCGTTTCCTGCTGAAAGCGTTTCCTATGAATTTATTGACGGAGCGCTGTAATTCAATAATTATTGCGCTTCCTATTCAGCTGTTGGCTTTCGTTTCTCAGGATGCTTTACTGCACAAACACGCAAGATGTAATGTGCAACTACAATTAAAGTGTACCTGAAGCACACTCAAAACCTCCTCGCATATAAACAAACGCCATCTTTGATACGATTTGATTGTGTTTCCCGACTTCGCGCAGTAATCAGATTCACGGTGCCCAATCATAATCCTTTGATTAGTTTACCGAAAGCCCATAATAATGTGCAATTTACATGCAGCGGAATTTAGTGCAAATTATTTTCGACTCCTTCGCCAAGAGGAGGCGAGGACAGTCGCAACAATGTACGGTATCTCTGTGAGTGTGTGTGCCCTCGTGTGCGTCAACCTTTGATTTGTCCTAAGTCAGTCCATCCATCGCATCAGGCGCTCACATGCCGTTCATGTTCCTCGCCTGGCTACGTTGCGTATCTGCACGACCAGGAACTCCGTTTAATTATGCATTCACTTTGATAAACTCAGTCAATCGTCTCGTTAATGACACTCTAATGGAGCCAGGTGCTTCGTAGGGTCATGCTGTCTGTCCCTGCAGTTTCCCGCCGCTGCTGTCCATGATATCCCAACATTTCACAATGAAGTAAAGTATTACATAAGCGATTTCAGATCGTCGTAGGCTCAAGAAATATCTTGTCAGAAGACAACCGCGCAACGGAGTCATCGGAGTCATCGGACACAGAGTCAAGACGAAAGGAGGTCAATATTGAAATTGTTGGTGTTTTGATAAATTTTAGTTTAAAATACTTCGGAGCAGCAATACTACTAGAGTTAGCGTGATTCTGTTGAAGCCAGTAAATCTGCAGATGTTGCAGGTTTAACTACAGACTTTGGGAAGGTTTCAACAGGTTTCAATACACTATTTATTTATACTCATTTATACATATGTATACTGTATGTATTTATAATATATAATATATACATATGTATACTGTAAAAATTAATAATTAATTTTATGGTGATGTGTCCATTGTCATATTTTATTATTAAACTATTATAAAGTATTCATAATGCGAACTGCGAAAAATGTTTCTTTATAATTTTAATCTTACTCTTAACTCAAATGAAACAAAAACCAGTAAGAAAGCTATATTCGGCCTTGCCGAATCTTATATACCCTACCCTACCTAAAAGTTTGGAATTCTAGGAATTTTAGGATTTAAGGTTTTATACCAATGCATTTTTTTATAAATTGATTCTATATTTATATGTCTTATATTCGTTTTATTTGCTCGTTTACAATTCCGAACAAAGCATATTTATACAAAACTAGCGGACCCGGCGAACTTCGCCTCGCCCCAATTTTAAGCTTTCAGACAAACTTTAGAGTAATAATACAACACAAATATTTAAATTTTCAATGTAATTTATTTGAATGGAATCAGTAGAGAGCGATTTGATGAACAATGTTTTTCGATTTGGTTTCCGGCGCAAAAACAAATAACGAAGACGGTTTCCCAACACGCGAACATGCAACGTACAGCTGACCGTGCGAAAAACAGGGAAATTCGAGATTAATCCCACAGACTTCTAGTGTTTGGATAAATATTGCACTGAATTTCAATTGATTGTAATGCTTTTACCGTATATGGATATAATGCGTGATTTACGACAATCCGGAATCAGTTTAAAAATACTCGTATCAATTGCAGCAAGAAAAATAGCACATTTACTGTAGAAAATTACAATTCCAAAATGACACCTGTCAGATTGCGCAAAGTCTAAGTCAACATATAGCGCCATCTATCGGATTTTGGCTGAGAACTTTCTATTTTTTTATTTAAAAAGCCATTAAGGAATAATTTCACACAAAATTTCATACAAAAATTCGATTTTCGATTTTTCAAATTTTCCGACTTTTCCGGAGGGATTTTCCAAAATTTCCGTAAAATTCTTCCGTAAAAACCTTCTCCTCGAAAATACGAACAACTGACAAAAAATTTTATAGAAATCGGCCCAGCCGTTCTCATTTTATGAATTACTATACATTTTTTACACCATTTTTATATATATAGATTTCATATTAATTGATAACATATCATAAAATTACAGACTTATATTTATGTAGGACGATTGTGCCATATTACCCTTCCGTCCATGTAACCTAAAAGTATGAGCGCCACGCCCATTTTCTGCAAAGTAAAATATAATAATGTCGCTCGATATTGAAATTTTATTGTCATATCTTAAAAACTAGAAGAAATATGTGGTTATAAGGAAAGCTATCTTATAATCACATTTAATGACAGACGGGTATAAATAGTAGGCGTGGTCGTTACCCGTTTTCAAAATAACTAGCTTAGAAGTTTTATTATTGTGTTCAAATTTAAGCTTTATTTCCGTGGTAATAAATTTGTTTTCATGAGCTATACTGTATAAGCAGTGTAAAAGTGGGCGGACCGCGCCCAGTTTTGCTGTAATAATGTTTTATTAGAAAAGATGTTGTTATGTAAAGTTTGATTCAGGAAGATTACATATTTAACAATATAACCATTTAAGACCCTCTTTTGCCTGTATAACCTAAAAGTGGGCGGATCACGCCCATATTTGGTATATAAACGGATGAAGTTACTCTATACCCAGAAATGATTTTGGGTATTTGTTGTCATAACTAAAAAACAACGGCTGATATCATATTTTTACTAAAAAATAGGCGTGGTCGTGGACCGATTTTGCCCATTTGCACACCCTAAGAAAGAATATTTCTGTAAAATTTCATCACGATATCTTCACCGGTTCTCCTGTGATCGTGATTTCAACAGACAGACAGACAGACAGACAGACAGACAGACAGACGGACGGACATCGCTAAATCGACTCAGGAGGTCACGCTGATCAATAATATATATACTTTTCTATACCTATCGTCTCTATTTCAATGCGTTACACACTTCGTGACAAAGTGAATATACCCTTAACCTTAAGGTGTAGGGTATAACAATGGAGTGGAGTTATATATACTATACTATATGTTTGTAGGTATGTACATATGTATATGAAAAACTATGGGATACGAATGCCCCTCCCTTCCCGCTTTTGATCAATGGAACAACGCCACCGTTTGGAAACATTATGAATTGTAATGCAAGCAAACACTTGAACAAAGTATCGTTGCGCTAAGTTTTAGCTCGGAAATCTTGCTATCGAAAGTCTGCCTGAATCTGATTCCCACTCCGCTGGAAGACATGCCCTTCCCCAAACACGTGGAAGAACGTGCAACATTTGGCTCGTAAACAAGACGACGATGCATTGCGAAGTCTTACTTGCTACTTGCGCTGCCTACGACACCAACGCCGCAGGCAAAGCTTATCGTAAAGCTGCTCGTTGCCGGTACACAGAGGTTGCTTCTGTTCTGCTATCGTCCACACACGGAATTTGCTACCTTACTTAAATCCGAAATCGGAAAAGCGTGCGAAAGTAGTCCACAAACACAGCAGGTGGGGATGACCTCGATGCTAGCTGCAAAGGGAATTAATTAGTTCAAATCAATGGCACTCCCTCCATTGAAGGTGCTTCCACGATTCTTCAGCATAATAAAACCGTCCTGAAGCGAGGCCAAACATTTTACAAATCTACAGCGTCTACAGACTGAGTGATTGAAGCTGAAGCTCCATATAAGAGTTGTACACAGTGAAAGAACAAAGTATAATATGCTATATTTAACTATTAAGCAGCTTCTCACTCGAGACACACACTTGAATTCCATTTTCGGCCATTAAGGATCCCATGTTCCACTTCAAAGAGCAAAGAAAAAACTGAGAAAGTAAAATCTGCGATACTTTGTCAATAAAGGAATTTGAAGAGTTATGAAACTCATAACGACAGATCATTCGAAGAGCGGACACGGATACGAATGCATCCGAAAGTTCCCGGGCGAATTTAAGTGCGTTTCCGCGTCATGAACCTGGCTGAGAATTTTAACTCTGTTCTGTTGATGCTTCAGTTTTGAATCTTAAGCAAAGTCTACTCACGAGTGTACTCACGACAAGAAAAGGTTGGTACTACTTTTGCACACGAAACAAAGCCCAGTAACAGAGCATGACATTAGTTTTAAATGTAAAGTTATTGAAAGAAGAATCAGCACGTTTTTCAGAGGGTATTTCTTTTAGAAATTCCCAACAGGATAAACTAGTTTACTGCGCTTTCTGCGATCAAATAAAAAATATTCAGAACGGAACAAGAAAAATATTCTTCATTTCTAAATAGAATTACAGCTTTAACTGGAACCACTTCCCAGTCTGCAATCACTTCGTAGCTAACACATCCCATATCACTTTAGTCAAGCATCACAGTATGCAGTATTTACAGTATTTACACACTAAGGGAGAAGAAAGGATGGGTTCCTGCACCAGAGAACGTGGTTCTAGCTGACTGGCATTGGGCCTTGAATGAATAATCAGATCAACAACTTCGCGAGGCCTTCGCAGCGGCTGGAGCAACTCTGCGAAAGCAATTAAAAGTATTGCTTTGGAAGTAATATTTTCCGAGTGCTAATCAAACACTCGCAGCGAGCGTGATGCCGCCTTCTCTTCGCGGTTGTAACGGCCGCTGAGCGAGATGCTCTGTGGAGTTCTTGAGTTAAGAGGCGTTTCAATAAGCGGATACAATATCGCGCTTCGAACGCATCGAGTGAACTTCGAACTTTATTGCCAAACTTTGCAATAAATATGCAGCGGTTCTCGTTGTGGAGCACGGGAGCTGAAGGCTGGTGTGCAGAAATGCATACATTAACACTTTGGCAATCATGCACCATCAGGAGCGTCAAGAGCTTGGAGGGGTTTTAAATGCGGATTCGCAATAGTGGGCACTTTGCACAGAAGTCAAAAATGCAATGCATTCCTTGGGCCAGATAGCGTTGTTTCGCTGCAGACGCCTCATTCGAAAGATTGAGATACGGGCACTTGCTCGTAATGCGTAACGTAACCTGACCTTGACGTGAGCCTCAACGACTTCTGCCGGTTTCAATTTCTTACCTTTTAAGATGTGCAACGCTAATTTCATTCGTTTCCAGTGCAATCAGTCACAAAACTAAACGCTGGTCGATTCCTTTGCTGCACTCGCCGCTTAAAATGCGATCGACCGATATCGCTACATGTTAATCTCGCAACCGGCAGCATGAAGATTGTGGCCTACGAAGGATGTGTAGGCAGCGGTCCCAAGTCCAAGTGGTGCTATCATCTCTCGAATACGACGAACTCGTTTTGATCCCTGATAAGATCTGGACATACATACATATTTGTTGTCGTACCTGATTTAACAAACAGCCGATTACAAAAAGCGAAACCCGGTCCCATTGTCTGCTGTACAAGATATTGCTGCGGAAAGCGAAATGTTCTGCAGTACAGTGACAGAAATTAACACGTGAACGCATATCTTTATGGGGGCACATGTGCGTAGCTCCCTGCTTACCTGCTACGTGAATTAATTTCATCTTTTATTCTTACACATTAAAAAAAGAAACTCCTAAACTGACAAAAGCACAAGGTTTTCTAATCGCAATATGTAAATATTTAAAACTATATGCGTTAATTGCTCACTTAACTCAGAAAGTAGTGCCATTAGTAATCTACTCTTGTGGACGCACTCTAAGCCTGAATGGAACCACATGAATTTCGGTTTCTGTGCTGCCTGATCGAAATGAACTACGAATGTTTGATGCCCAGATAAGAACTGCATAAACTGAGGTAGCAGCAGCTCTGCAACGATGCAGCATAGATGCAGCTCCAAGAGCAACGAACCCATCCGTGGTCGCTAATGGTAACTGCTGCGCTTTGTGAAATCGGTTGCCGTTTCGATTGGCCGATAAAGCCGTGAGATAAGAAAGTATTGTGCACAGACAGGGCATCTTTCAAACCCTGCAGAAGACACGCGGACCTTCACTTTTTATCATAGTTGGTTTTTGTTTAAGGTTCAAGTATTATTGGAACAGACCCTGCAAATGTATTGTAGGAATTGGAATTTACCAGTGAATCGATCTATTATATGTACATTCCTACGTCTATTTACCTTACATCATTTCTAATTTAACCATTTTCTGCACTGTCAAATCATCATCTGATCTGATTTTAGGCTGTGCTTAGCAAAAGCTTTCATTTCAACAGTAATTAAAGCACTTGTCATCTTCGTACTACGAGCAATGCACCATTCAATTGCAACGATGTCCTTCTCTTGAATCTGGTTCGTTGCAGTAACCACCATACATCACTTAAGATCAACATCCAAAATTTACACTTTAGAATAAAGTCTTCATAAACATTGTAAATATAATAACAGCTTGAAGCTGAAGCTTGAGCAAAGACGAAAGTAAAGTGGAGAGCCAATGGACGTCACCCTCGCGATTCCTATCCATTATCAATCGATGCCTGATAAGTAAGATACATACTCCATCGCCATATATCGCCAATACCGAAAAGCTCCATGGTACATTGTTACTGATTTTATAATACAATATGTTATCTCTACAGTAATAAAGACGTAAATTGCGACGAATGCAGTTTATAGAAGTTCACGGAGCGGCTTTTGCAATGGGCTTTAATTAGAAACTTAAATAACACGATTAAAGCTCCAAGCGTATGTACTTATATAATAAGTTCGTCTTTCCCCTTACAATGCACGTGTACCGAAGTAATTTCTTGAGTATGACCATATGACCGTTAAAATCGCCATTTAATCGACGATAGTGTTGTGGCGATAGGAAGGCAGGTCCACAATAATATGTATTTAGAAGGGAACTTGAATTATTATTATATTATAGTATCAAAATAAATGAAGTCAAGGTAAGAAAAGCTAATTATTCGACTCGAATCCGTTCGTCCGCTAACTCAATATACGTCATTGTTTCGCTGATGAGGTTCGTATTTCTCGAATCGATAACAATGTCAGTGCAGCCATGAATAAGAGATTCCACATTAAAAGTCTAACGGATTTCATGTGTAGAGTGCTTTACAAACCTTGTAATTACGCTCATGATTGCATGGACCACTTCCAATGCAAATAAGTACACAACTGGCGGCAAGAAAAGGTTTTTCGGAGCGATCGTTAAGGTTCGAGGTTCGAGGTTTCCTTTATTCTCTGCTGCCGATGAATAGAGGGATCAACGCTTTTTATAGATCGGTCATTAATTAAAATCTGCTTCTCAGTCTTTGAATGCTTTGCACTCTGAACGCCGAGATACTGATTACAATATGTGGTCCAATTATTGTGCAGCATCGCGCTGCTCTGAGACGCGAGTACGCCCTCTGTTCCCTTGGGTCACTCTGGCTGACTATAATCACTCTAATGGCTGAGTACGACCGCAGTAGAAAGACACACTGCAGATGCGTCAAGAACTGAAGCGCATTATGTCTGGTAAGTACGAGTATATGTTACGTTAAACACAACAACAAAGCCCTAAATACGAAGGGGGAATAATATATTTTACTACATATTCTGCGACTCTGAAGTTTGGAGGATATTCTAGATTGAAAGAACCAACTATATACGCTATGCTTCTATCATTTACAAAACCTTCAGCACTTTCTTGACTTCTAAAGATTGACGTTTAAGTAAGATAATTCTACAAGAATACTCTTTTGATATGGAGTATAGTATATTTTGCCTCAGCATTTGCTTTAAACTACTTACCTAGTATATGCTGATAACTATACTGCTTTCTGATGGTAAAATACAATTCTTAAATAGTCATGGTAACTACTTTGGGTTTTTGCGCTGTCCATTGTTCTTGTCTGATTTAATTTACATGTCGTTGGGCGTGAAAGAGAAGCGGTGTTACAAGAAATCCTCTGTCACAGTGAAGGTGGCGGCTGAAATCAAAGCCAGTGTGTTCTGTACACCTCACAAGTGATGAGTTCGGTTCGCCAGTCATTCAGTCGTCCGTCCCCCACACCTTCATCCCGGTCAAAAATATTTGCCGTTGTTCTACACGCATATTCTTTGGCGAATTCACGGCGCGATGCATCTTATTTCTGCATTTTTAATTAATAGGTAACTGAAAGTAGTTAAGAATTAAGCAATTTTGTGCTTAAATTAGTGCAATCAACGATTTGTATTATGATTGCAGTGATCTTTGACTTTCTAAATAAAAACTTTCGAAGCTTAATAGTTCGAGGTGTTTTCCCATTTATTTTGTGTACTACAAACAATTCTCTACTTCTAAAGCCACCTTAGAGCATGCGTTGTTCCTGCGTGGAATGTGAAGCAGTGAAGAGCGACAACAGGGTTGCAAGCAAAAACAATAGCATAATCGAAAGATTTCAGCCCCATTATCAAAAGCAGCCCCATTATCAAAAGCAGCCCCATTATCAAGAGCCAAATAAATTAGATTTTATATTTTCTGTATTTGTAGGTTCTTCTTAATATACTATACAATGTTTAAATTTTCGCTTGTCTAACTAACTAATGAATAGAAAACTTAAAAATATTTAACATTAGGTGTATAACAATAATACCTTCAGTGGTAAATTTTAGCCGAATAGCTGCTAAATATTAACGTAAATGACAACTGAATAAATTAATGGGTCCACTTTTCCCACATATTTAGTAGCATACTAAACGCTGTAATAGTATGTACACGAAGTTGTTGAAACCCCATCGACCCACGTAGAGCTGGTTTTATTTGTTTGCTCTACAGTCTGCACAGATTTCGAATTATTTTATACAATATTATATAAAAACCTAGAATACTGCTTAAATACACTAAACTAACCATTGTAACTTATTTTATCTTTCGTGTCTGTTTATTGTTGATTTTTACATTTGCTTGCTTACTTCCTCTGGGATGTCACTGGCCCGGCCCCAGTCTGGCATCACAGTGGAACAGTAGAAGGAGTACGCGCCGGGAGCTGCTCCTCTAGCATCCCGAGGGCACGCAATCACTGAAAGCTGCGCGCCGAGTTGCTTTGCTTCCCGCCGAACTTGTAGTTGGCGTTCAACGATCGGCGCCCCGTTGCGGATCCGTTGCGCAGAGGCAGCGCTGGCGGCAGTGGCGGCAGGGGGGGAGGAGTCGGAGTTTTGGAGCGGCCTGGATGCTCCAGCGGCAATGAGTAGTGCGTGTTGCTGTAGATGTAGTTAGGATCTACCATCTCGCTGCATTCTAGCTGCGTGGTGAATTGCAACCGTGGTTGTTGCTCCCGCAGGAGGCTGAAGCATTCCTGGGCTAATCGCAGCGGCTGTTGTCGGTGCTCGCTGCCGTTTGCAGTGTGCGCCACAGGGACATCTGCATACGAGTAGCAGGAGTCGCCAACGGCGGCGGTCGAAGCCAAGAACTGCGGCTTGGTGTAGTGGTTGAGTTTCTGCTGTTGCTGCATTGCGGGCTTC
Organism: Myopa testacea; assembly: GCA_949629155.1. Taxonomy (NCBI): domain Eukaryota; kingdom Metazoa; phylum Arthropoda; class Insecta; order Diptera; family Conopidae; genus Myopa; species Myopa testacea. Next base: position 6,931,566 of record OX451348.1, on the reverse strand, counting down.
AGATGCGCGACGAATGTTGCGCCGTCCTCGACGCTGGCGCCGCTCTTCTCGTTCAGAATGCTGCTGGTCGGAACTTGCAGTTGTTGCATGTGCTTCTGGTTGTTCGCGTTGTCAATAGATACTGTGGAGAGATCGTTTATTGGCAAGGAACAGACGCCGTAGTGGTGGTGTGGGCCAGTGGGATGGTGTGGCGTGTAGGTGTTCGGGAAGGACGAATGGATGCCCAAGCCGCAGGGATGATGCTGGAGACGTGTCATGTAGTCTTCGTCGCAGAACGTCTTCTGGTACTCACGTTCTTTTCGCCCCAGAGCTGAATTGCCCCAGATGCCGCCCTTCAAATAATCACGGATTTTGCGGCGGCAACGGTAGGCAATGAGTGCCAGCGCGGTGAGAGTGGCGGCGGAGCCAACCAACAAGGCGCCAATAAGTGCCTGTTTGCGGGGATCGGTGTGGGAGCAGCCCATGAGTAATGGATTCAAATTTTTCAACGACTCTCCGCGCAGGCGTTCGGGAAACTCACACACAACTTCATCGGCAGGCGCACTGGTGGCATTCTTGGAGATCAGCAGGCTGTGCAGCCACATGACGCGGCAATCGCAGGCAAGCGGGTTGTCCGACAGGTCCAGAGTAGTCAGGTCCTTCCAGGGGAAAAGGCCTTCGGATAGAGTCGTGATGGCGTTGGCTTTGAGTACGACGTGACGAAGGTGTGGTAGTCCACTAAGGGCGCCCTCCTGAACTTCAGCCAACATCTTGTTCGAGGAGAGATTCAAATATTCCAGGTTGGTGTTGGTGGCAAAGGCGCCGTTCATGACACGTTTTAGACGTAGGGCTCCGCTGATTTCCAGACGCCTAAGCTGCTTCAGCCCAACGAATGCGCCCTCAAGCACCACCTCGAAGTCGTTTTGGCCCAACGCGAGCTCCTCCAAGCGGACCAGGTGACTTAGACTCAAGGAAGGTATGCGTTGCAGGCGGTTATCTGAGAGATCCAAACTGCGCATCGCCTCCAACCCCTTAAAAGCATCGTGTGTGATGTTGCGTATACTCGCGCCTTTCAAGTGCAGGTGTGTTAGCCCCTTGAGGCCCTGGAAAGTGGCCGAGCGCAATGTCTGCAACGAGTTCATTCCTAGAAACAGCTCTGCTATGGCGGGCACAGCGTGGAAGACCACCGGATCTGGCACGGAAGTCAGGGCATTGTCGTCCAAGTACAGAATTCGTAGCTGGCTCAAGCCCTCGAAGGCCCTAGTGTCAATGAAGTTGATCCGATTCTCTCCCAAGTTCAACTCTTCAATCTTCGGCATGGGCACGAACGTGCCCTGGTGCAACTCCGAGATCAGGTTACCGCGCAAATTCAGAACCGTTACGGCAGAGAGTCCAATCAAGGTCTTGTTGCTGATCTGGCCGATTTTGTTGTGGTTCAGATGCACTTCTTGCAGCTTCCGTTGGTAAACGAACGTTCGCTGGGGGATGGTCATCAGATGGTTGGACGAGAGGTCGAGGAACGTGAGCTCGGCGTAGAACTGTATGGACGAGTCGATGGTTTTGATTTTGTTGCTCCGGATGACCAGGCGCTGAATGGAAGGATTCAAGGCGATGGGCAGTACGTCCAGCTGCCCCTCGCCGCACTGAACTACCAGAGTGTTGTCGTCGCACTGGCAGCCATGTGGACAGTTGGCCAGCGCGTTGGCGTTACTCAGCAGAAGAATTAAGCTGAGGCTGGTAAGCTGGCACAGCGGCAGAATTGACATGTTGATGATTCGTTGGCAGAGGATTCGTTGGATTCGTTGGTTGTCTCTATACTGCGAATAGTGATGGTGTCGTGGCTGATGGATGCTGGATGAATTACGTGAATACTATGCACGAGTACGCTTGCATTAAACTGCGTGGAGGGCTCACGTCGCCACCGCTTGCTGGGTCGGTTGTACGCTTTAACGTTCAGTCTAGAATAGAAAGGACAACATTAACTATTAACTTCTCCGCGTTAAAATTGATAATTTGTTGTTTTCAATTCTGAATATGCATAAACTGATTATGAATGTTTTTACAACTTACATTGTTTACAACTGTTGAATTTATAATTTTAATTCACGATAGAGTATTTTTCATTTATTTAATTTCCGGCATTATTGTTTCGTTTAATACTTTTGCAGCGTCACTTCAATTCTCGTTCTAAATATGAAGTATTTACGAGTTTTGAAACTTAGGGTTTTAGCACAACGTACGTATTTCGCACACTTGTATGTTTTCAAAATGTTCACTTTCATATATAATAGTATATGTATCTATGAGCGATAATCCAAGAGTTCGCTAGATACAATTGGTTTGGCGATTTGTTTACAAAACGTTTTATATACAGATGCGTATTCGAGTATCTGCCACTATTCGGGTTTTAGTTAAAAGGTGAGGACGTATCAGACACACAACCTTCCACGACGACGTAACTAACTACACTAAATTTGGTCTGCGCACAACTTTCTAACAACAACTCGGTTTTCTCACCACGCTATTGAAATGCAACCAACCGTTAATAATCGCTGGTCTGGCTCTTTCAGGGAAGGTGAACCAAACGAAAGAGAGCTACAGTGAAGTGGTCGTGAGAGTGAAAAAGAAGCATTCGTGAGTGCATAAAAAAAGAGCAGATGTTTTGCTCTGAAAAGGTAACGAAAGGGAGAATATGAACAGAACGAGGAAATTACTGACATCAGATGGCACTGCAATCGCAAAAAAGATGGCTAAAGAGAAGAACTGGGAATGCGCTTGTGTAGAAGAAATCCACTGGAACTGCTCTCTCGGAGCTGGCGCTTCTTAATTTCCTGTCTCTCAAATTTTTTGCACCTTCGGCGACTATCATTCAGGATTCAGCGTGTTGGTCAGTGCCCGTGGATGTGTGGGGTAAGCGGCAGGAACGAGCTTCTAGTATTCGAAGGACAAACAAGCGTTGCTTTAGTACGCTCTCAAATGCACTCGACGTCCACTCCACGGCACTTGTTTGTGGCATGTGTGCGAATCAAAATGCAACACTCAACCGCAGTTGGCCCAACCACCCAAGGGGTTCCATCAATCAAACGTGCTAACAGGCCAGCGCCGCGATGCCGCTATTTAAATGCGGTTTAATTAGGCACAAACCAGGCTATAGACGATCTTAGACGAGTTGGAGAGCGCTGATTGTGCCGATATTCATAAACGATGCTTGAGCACCTCTTATAGCCGGCAATGAGCGCCATTGAAACATTTCAAAGTGCTCAGTAAGTAGCGTGTGTGTAGCTGATGCCACGTACTCTGCATGTGTGTTTAAGCAGCAGTGATGCAAACGCAGCGCGTTTACTTTTACAACCAGTGCCACTTGGGACCCACTTAATTTACGGATCTCGACACCTCGCGTCCTCGTCAACATCTGGTAATCCCAACTCATTAGAAGCATTCGAAAACAATCTGGGTTGCTTTTCTCCTGGCGTATTCTGGCAATCATATCAATCCTTTATCCTTTCGTTTCCGAAGAACCGCAGGAAGCCTGGCAGATATGGAAATACATTTTTACTTAGATGCCCTTTATCGGCGTCATATCCGGTCCATGGTTCATGCAGTGGAATCAACCCGTAGTTCCTAGTAATACGGCACTCTTGGCCGATGGTGTCTGAGGATGAGAAGAAACAAGAACCGATTTCTTATGGTGCATCTCTTCAATATTTGTTGTATTATTCAGGCTCTTGTATACACGAACCAGCAGTGTTTGAGATCCGAAGTTGAATATTTAAGCTATAGGACGTGAAATGAGAAATCCAGCATTTGGTCACCATATAAATCAATAGATTAGTTGCAATAGTTAAAAGTCATTTTGTCAACTCAATGACGGTAACGCTGACAAGTGTCAATGTGCCAAAACTCATGGTCTAAGCTTCTAATGCCTGCTTTAAATGTCATATGAGACGTTTGAGTGCGTTATAAATTCACTGATCGTGTGAACTTGAAGAACCTCGTCCCAAGAGTGCAATCATCATGCCAGATGTGTCACATGCAGTCACGAAGGTGCAAAGTATCTCAACAGACCGTAGATAGCACTCTGGTTATGTTTTGAATTGGTTCTTGTGGGTTCTTTCGTCGACATTTCGTGGTCTCGTGGTATGATTTTTGTAGTTAATTCAAGGGTACATGCACATGAGTGGCTGGTGTCACTCGACACTTCGCCAGGCCGCTGCAGATGTGGTGCACTTTCAAGTGCATCCCTTTGGATACAATTCCATGGAAAGGAGTTGTGTAGGAAGAACCTGGAACAAATTACGCGTCCCTTTCGTGAACGGAGTCCTTAGAGGCGAGTTAAAACATACAAGCAATTAAAACAACTTACATCTCTTTGCATGTAGTCTGAACTCGATTGCCCAGAAGGGCCACAAGCATTTCAATCGATGGTGTTATTACATTAGACGACGTCAGCGAGCACTGATTCCTGTCCGTCTGATTACACGGCCCGCAGCTCGCGTTCGAACAGCAGAGTATTCTATTTCAGTTGATGGGCCGCATTTCGGGGCGACGGATGGCTTCTATACACGCTGCCCAGGCGCATCTGTAGTATTTGGGGTCGCTGTGGATTTTGCTCCATGTCTCTGTTGTCGGCGTCGACACTCGTAAGCAGCTTAATTAAAGTAGAAAGCCGTCGCGGTGAGCATGATCAGTTTGTCCATCAGCTGTTTCCTAGTTAAAGTGACACTCCATTTTAAATCAACGCCTTTGACAATGCTCAGGTCGCTGGAAGTTGTTTAGAAGATCACGCAGATGCAAAATACGACATAAAATACCAATGTCAGCATTGTTAGCAATCTGGCTAAGAAATGCGTACTCTCTGTGTTCCAGAGCCAATAAAATATCAATTGACTCGGCAATTAATCATGACACAATAAGTTAGATCGGGCCACATACGGACTCGGCACTGCTTGGAAGCAATACGAAATGCGTGCATGCTGCTTCTTACCGGAAGAAGAAAACAATCGCCGCTCGCTGCTATTCTTTCAGTCGCTCTGCTTTGTCGCCTCTCAGAAGGTAGAGAAAAGTTAAGAAGCGAGGAAACTACGAACGAATGGGGCAACAAACGAGTGACAAACAATAAACAATGCAGCGGAAACGGTTCCGAACAAAAGCGTCCATTCAAGCCAGAAGTTCCACCAACAACAATCCGACATGCGAATCACTGGTTTGAAGACAGATTTAATAGCCCAAGAAACGGCTCCGTAATGAATCATTTAGCAGCAATTAAAGCGTCCATGTAACAAGACGACGGGAACTAAATTTTGATTGTAAAATCATAAAACTAAGTTGTAAATCGTAAGAAACTCAAATCAAGTCAAATAATGTGTTGAGCTAAATATAATAAAATTTGATTACAAGAGACTTCAGATAAACGAAAACATAGAAATCAATGGAGACCCTCGATAAAGTAGGGGTTTCAGTGGTTACCGCAGAGAATGGCCCTGATCGTGATCACATGCACGGGTATCATTCTCTTAATACGCATTCTGAAGTGTGTTACACACGCATGCGCATACTTAATATACCCTCTCTTCTCCGAGTAGCTTTTAACTTGTAACGATTTATCAAATGATAGAGTTTGATCGATTCCAACGAAAGTCGAGAACCGTTCGGATTTGTTTCGTCTGACAGTCGCAAGCTATCATTAGTTGGGCGCCATGGACGTGGTCCCAACTCATAACGAAGATGCTAAAGACTCAGAGCCCGATGTGGCTGCGAACCTTAAATGATTTTTAATTAACAAATAAGGCCGCACATCATTCATGCTCTTCGAATGGTAAATGGCACCACAGCATGTCCAAAAGCAAATCATTACCTGTGACTGCCTGATAAAGTCAAGTGTTCATTCCAATCGATTCACGAGACATTCGTCAGTTTTTGGTATATTTTATAATGTGCCATTCCTTCTTCCTAATAAGAAATGCAGCAAGGCGTGGTAGCGTCGGACTGATGGAAGTTACGGACTACTGACCCTCAATATTCGAACATTTTTCCTATTCGATGGCAGGCAACCATTTTCCCCCATAGAAGACAGCGCTCTGGTTCGGTGGCAATATAAACCAGCACTGCTTCAGCACTTTAAGCCTGAAAACATTTAAGAGAAGTCGCAGTAAAGCTGTAAATATCGTAGTCCGATCGTATTTCGCTATGGAGGCACACTGTCCCCCCTTTGGCACCTTTGGGGCCCCCATCATTCGCTTAGGCTCCGTGCAAGATTCGGTTTTCTAAGTCCTGAGCGAAGAAATTACAAATTCGTTTAGACTTGTAGAATTTCAGAGCGTTTAGCAAAAATTTAAACAGCACTGACCTCATCTCAGATATAGAAAAAAGACAAATCATTTTCTCAAAGCAAAGTATGTAGTTATAGTATGTAAACATGGTAAATATGGTCCATGAATATAGAAGATATGCAACAAAATCCGTATGCTTATAAATAATTTTGCTGGTTTAGTTGTCCGGTCTCACTTGAGTCGTTTAAACTGAGGCACACGCAAAGGAACATCGCGAGATTTAATTGCCGGTTGCTGTAAAATTACAGGGTGCCATCACCAACGTCTTGACGCCGAGGCACTGGTAAAGAACGACGCTGCACTGGCAAAAGTCGGTATTTGTTTCCACTTGATTTATGATATCTGCGTTTCTGTCTGCCGTGAGTGCTGAGGAAATCCAAACCTACAGCATGGACGAGGGAGCCGGCTCCACGCTCTGCCACAAGAGATCCACAAGAGAACGTTGCAATCTCTGATCACCAGCGACTGCGAATCTGCACCATTTCCGAGTGGTCGAAGGCGAAGATAACTCGGAGACAGTTCGGGTAGCCAGCCAGCTTGCTGTAGAGCCCCAACCTCGGACACATCACAATCGTGCGCAGTCGCAGCAGTCGATAAAAACAAACACAACGAGCCGCAATGAACAATGAACGCGTGAGAAACACACCTGCCGGACGAACGGCCTCTAAGCCAACACTGGCCGCGGCCGGTCCGACGAACTCTTCTACCTGCAGTTTCTATATTTAGCCATGTTTTTGTGGCGATCTTCTCCTGGGACCCACGCCGCTTGGGGTCCGCCACTGGCTGCAGCGCTCTTTGGCCGGATTGGCACCGAAATCACTCTAGTTATGTTAATGTTCATTTCATGTCGATCGTGGATTGTCTGTTGTAGCTGTGGATGCCAGCAACGTTGCATTCTCCAGGCGCTTATGGCATGAAAATCCGCAGATTGGCGCACATACAAAAAAGCGAAATCCTGCCCATTACGTTTGTGGCGCACTAGGATTTCGTGGTCTGCACGGTGGACGCTCTAAATTCAGCGAATGGATACGTGCGCAATGCTGCAACCAGTTAAACAGGTTCCACAGATTTGCAGCTGGTCACCTCCGCATTACTGATGGCCGTTACACTGCGAATGCTGATGTCTCGACGATTCGTCTGAACATACTTTTGAATGTACGCAATGAACACTCCAGTTGCGGGCTGTTTTTCGTTAGCAGAATGTTAGTCGTTTCGTTAGTAACATCCTACTGAACTATTTTCCATAGCTGCGTATATACAATATAATTTTATATCAAAACATTTGAATTCCCAATACTCAAGAAACACTATTCCACAGACATGGAGGCAAACATGCCCAACTGTTTACTAAGTCGCCAATTCGGGTGCTAACAATAGGCTGGAATTCAAAGTTAAATAAGATTTCATAGTATTTTAAGTGCTCACAACAAGATCTCAATTTACCTTTCAAAGAACCTGGACCCATAATCGATTCCCGGCAGGATGCTGCGATACACAGCACGCAATGTGACGGTGTCACTGGTACGCCACAAGTGGAAATCATATAAAACACAAGTTCAGACACAAAAGCAACTCGGAAAGCTATAAATTAAAGCAGTCATTTTTATTCGAATGTACTTGAATGTCTGCATCGGCCGCTTGTTTTCATTAGAATTCAAACTCGAGAACAATGCTGGGAAGCTGCCTTTAAAGCAGTTCATAGAAATCTTCATAGTCATCGCCTAACACCACGTCGACTTCAGGTAACTGAATTCCGGATTATAATCAACGCTGTCTTTCATTAGAAAATAGAAACATTTGAGAATAAAATGGAACACCAAACAAGATAAACGAACAGAATAGAAATAAAGTCGCAATCAATGAAGAAAGTGCGGTGGGTCGTGTGTGTGAGAGTCGTAACAATTTACGGCTCCAAAGATTCTCGGGATGTGTCCTGCATCGAAAACAACAAAAAACAAACCCAAGCGCATCTTGGTTATAAGAATATTGAATAATTGCGTCATAATATACTGCGTTTAACAACATTATCATTAGGCATTTATTAAAACGGTGAGTATTACAGTATAGTAAGTATTATTATATTTATTACAACTTTCTTGATTCTAAAGACGCAACAATGGTTTAGAGAAGTGACTGCTAGTGTACTTATTCTTCAGGAACAGCAGCATTAATCACACTATCCGCGTCTGTCAAATCTGCGGTGTTGAAGTTGTTGTTGTATACCGAAACAGGGAACGGTACCACATCCCTTCATCCGGCGCAGGTGCAAACGATACGACGGACGATGTACACAATCTCCCGACGTTGGCATCACGGACAACATACAGGCTCCGTTCGAAACTAGCTTTTAATTGTGTAGCTTGTTAATCGAAGATGCGAAACTTGGCTCTCTTTCAGAGCAGCGACTGAGATCACATGCATAATCTTAATACGAATATTTAACTGATATCTTAGCATTAATATAACGAGTTTTATCTACAGTTAAAGAAAACTAAAACAATACAATAAAAGAAAAATTAAAGAAAAATTAAGCATGATTGCCGATGCCGAAGGATGCCGAAGGAAGCCGGTCCTGGTCTAGGGGTCAATTACTTTGATTTAATGAACCAATAGTTCAATAATTTCTCCCGTTCCTCGAATTTCTGCTCTGATTGAACATTACGATGCCTCGCCCTGTGGGCATTGAATCTATGCATATGTACATATATATCTATAGTGAAATGCAACTTCACCGATACAATTATAAAGGGGAAAACATATGAACAGAGACAATAAATAATTCCTACTCACTGTCGTTTTGTTGCTTTTATGATTGGTTTTGTTGTTCCTTCCGTCTGATGGGCAACTCCGGCGTGACTTCAACTAGATCTTCACCTGTCAAAATGGTGCAAGAAGAAATAATATCGCACTTCAACGCCTGCGTCAACGTCAAGAAGTACGTCTTCTGGGCCTTCTTCTGGGTGCAGTCTAGCACAGCGAAAAGCCGAGAAAAGAGTGGTTTTCCTAGAATTACAAGAACATACATTTTTCCATTGACAGCTCACAACTACGGCGACAGCACAAGAACGACGACGACAACCTGGCGTGGATCAGCATTTACCATGATACTTGGAATTTAATGAAGTCCAGGACGCACGCGCACGCGAACCTCTTCAATAGAAGAGGGAGTTGGTGAAGGAAGCAGCTTCAGGAGCGATCTCTCCTGTTCAAATCCAATAGAGTCCCCGAAACCATGCGTTTCATTTGGCTTCAGTTGGTCTCCACTCGTGTCCACGCTCATTTGCTTCTCACAACAAGTGTTGCAGTCCAACAAAAGCCCTCGATGCCACGCGTCCGGCGAACATCTTATATTTAGTTTTTATTACTCTGCGTTAGCCGAATGCTTTTCCCACCTCATAAATCTTTGCTTAGTTAAGATGTAAACTGCTGATGATGGTTAAGATGTTAAAAGGTCTCGAATAATTACCCTTTTTACTGGGAAATCCTTGACTGGGCCATTTCGGGAGAAATGTGGTATTATTACTATCACAATCAATTGCACGATCTTGGAAATGGATCGTAATATGATTGTAATAGTGTTTAAAGTGCATTTATATTCATTAACAGTTTCTTACCAGGCAACCAGAGCCTTCATAGTTGCAGATAAATAGAACCCATGTTAACGACTTTATTTCATGCCCATTTAAGTCCTCCATCAAGAAGCACCACGACAATAAAACTCGCAATTAGGTGAACATTTCATTAAAAGCCTCTAATTTTAACAAAGCTGTTGGCTTGAAACCGTTCGAGACGAGTTTAAAGCGTATTAAAAACACAGTAAAACGGTGGCATTCGGCCTCGCCACAACTTCAGTACATACCCTACATTCCCATGATGATTTGTGACACCTGTTCGACCCATTGGATACACTTTGTGCTTCTATAAATTCGAATGGCGAACTAAGTGCTTTTATATAAAATGTTATCTTTGTAGCTGGTTTCCAAGAGACGTTTAATGTTGTTTGGAAAAATTATAATGTTTCCATGAAGATACTATACATCTTTATGGGTTCTACACAATTTTCATCTCGCGCTATCTTGAGCGAGTGGAACAGAACCGAATCGACATCCTGAATTAAGGATCATGTCCTCGGTTACTTAATCGCGAAACGCAGCTCAATAACTCTTTCAACTTGAGTAGAATCTCTGCCAGTAAGAGTTCATCTGCGCTTATTTTTCTTTAATATTTCTTCTCTGATTCCCGAATTCACTGAACATAAAAAGGACTGTTAAATTTTTCTTTTATTTTACTCTCTCGCTACATTTGCAGCTGCCTTCTGTACTGAAATCTGACCGATATACAGAAGCATTTGCTTTGAGTTAATTATGATTGTTTCCATTTAAATGCGTTTATTTAAGTACTTTTAATACGACTTCAGAATATCTACATTTCGAAAACAAGTCGTTGAAAACATTCATTTTATTTGTTAATGCACGTTATTTGTTCTTCCTTTCAATGTTTGAAGATGCGTCATCAAGCCCTCGAATTTCCACTTCATCCAAAAGCGACCGAGTTCTAGTCGATGAATATAGTTATCTACGGTGAAATGTATCCACACGAAACCGCAAATGCGTGATTTCAAATTTTTTAAAGTACGCTGTCAGACTTCTGTGACAAGTGCACGTGTTACGCCCACGTTATAACAATGAACCGCCTCCAAATACGGCTGAAGCACTCTGGAAATTGACACAAAACAATTTCATGGTTTAACGGGGTCCCTAAATGCTTCTGCTTGAAGTTTAGTTGACCTGCTTCTTGTACAGGGTTCCAGATGGAATGCAACACACTTGTGCACTTTTTTCGTGAGTTGAGTCTTACAGCACTGCTTTAGGATGCATTCCTTTAAGCACCAGCGTCACACGACGATGCTGATATGCGCCGTGGACCGCCATTGATTATAGCTGCTTATACATTCAAGAATTATGATATATTGTAGATATTCCTTATCGATGTAATTTATCAAATCTGTATAAATGAGAGGAGCAGTGAATTGCGAGGATTCCGTGGAGCATAAATTGGCCAACACACTTTTGAACGAAACACTGTCGCGATTTCTCTGGGGACGACGAAGCTACTGAGAGCTGTCAGTGCTGCTTTGTCTTTGTCCTTGTAATTTACGGGCTCAGTAAAAGGTCAACCACCAACGTGAACAACGCCGACGTCGCTGATTGTCATTAATCTAAAATGCTTTCAATAAAACCGCAGCCAACTCCAGATCGCTACGCTGCCTCTCGACAGTGCATAAACGCGCCAATTTGTACACCAACAGAAGCCAACACAACAAGAACGCTGTACAGCGAGTGTCTGGGGTACAGCGGGTACAGATTTTCAATTTTCTAGCAGTTTTTGGACAGGGGGTATGGAAGGTCAGCCGCGAAGCTGCTGTTCTGTAGTTGATGCAAAATTATTGCAAATTGAAGCAATTCTGGCCAAATTGTTTTGTGTGCTAAAATGTGACCGCAGCACAAACAACAACAACATCAGCAATAACTTTGCAGGCAGTCTGTGCACCATCGCTGCGCCTGTTCGATCACCTTCTCTGCGTCAACCACATCCGTCCGTTTCTCCAGAGCGCTCCATATTGTCGACTGAATGGCAAATATGCCCTCCGCACAACATAAGAATGCGCCCCTGCCGCACCATCACTGGCTCCTGCCAGCGCCTCTGCGCAGTTATTCAGTTATTGTTACAAGTCGCAGGAGCAGTTCGGCGATGAGGGCGGCAGAAACGTCTTTGCCACAACTTCCTTGTCGTCTTCCTGTTCTTTGTGCAGGAATGAACAGCATTTTGTGGTTTTTGGCATGCGGTGGCAACACTTTATGCATAAATTATTGTGCTGTAGTTCGCGTTAAGCACACATTTTCTAACCGAGCCCCCGCTTCACTCTTTATTAATAGTCGCAATGGTACATTTATGCACAGTGTGTCCGGAATTTCGCATGATTCACTTTATGCAGCGAGACGCGATCGCCCCGAAACGATCGAAAGGACATCGTAAGTGTAATAAAACTATTATCAAAACCAGCAACAACAACAGCACGACTGAAATCGGCACGTGATTGCCACATAATTTTGTTTTCACACGCATGTGAAATGCTCCTGGCAAGTAACGAATTTGAATTGTATTACATCTTTCGCAGTTTATTTAGCAGTGCTTTTTATACTCTACATACGAAAGTGAAAGTGTATAATCTAGTCGCAATAAACACATCAGCAATATGGCAAAAATACGAGTATATGAGAGTATTGGGTAATCTTCGGCCACCCCGAATGCAAGCACTCTTGCAATTTATTCAGCTTAAGTGTATAGTATGATGAATTTGAGTACGAAGGTTACTTCACTGAAAGAATGAACTTCATTTCTACGTGGATCAGCCAAAACTCTAAATACTAACCGACTCATCAGCTGACAACAACCGATATTATAATCGATAAATGTGATGAGCCTTTATTATGGTAATAAACCATACCTACCAAGATAGGTGCTGAAGCAAAGAAACATGAGCCAGACTTTGAAAGAGTCTCCTGCCAACTGCTGCTCTTGGCGTGGAAAGCTACATTTGATCGAAGGATCGATTTGACGGCTGATCGAAGAGGCTACAATTTCACACAGGATGTGAAAACAAAACAGTTTAAATTGTAAACAATTTGCGGAAAACTCGGCAGAACAGAAATCACGAATCCAGAGAGCATAAGAAACTACAACAATCCTCATTTCACAGCTTCGAAATCCTCTGCAGAAGCATCATCAAATATTCCCAGCATTGCGTTGAGATACAAATAAGAATCTCCGTAAACACTACAGTTTTTACTTCTTATTTATTTACGCTTTTCATTGATTACGTTGGAGCGGTACCCTGGTGTATAATATACAACTCCTGGACTTTTGAAGTTATCCCAGCGGTCCCCTGGTTATGGCTAATGGAGCCATAATCCGGAGCAGTCGAACGGTATGCGCGGTTGTGTAGGATGCACATCCCGTTCCAGAAATTCCATCAAACTTCGGGCAAGCGATTTGTTGACTTCAGTTTCACCTTCAGAAGAACCCGAAATCCATCAATCGAATCCAATAGAATCCAAACTTCCTGTGTGCACTTCGGTTCTGTTAAAGGACATTCCAGAAAGTCGTGCAGCCACGGGATGTGTTTAACAAACCCATTCTGTGTAGCTGATCAAAGCGGAGGAGTTCCCTCTGGTTGGCCAATAATAATATTTTTTTTTGTTTTCAATCAACTATTTCTAAAGGATGGTTTCTGAAAATCGATCCTATTACTACATTGACAATCTCTATGCATTTGTGCGTATGTGTGGAAAAATATTCGACATTTTCCGATTTACTCGAGCTATTTTGTTGTTGCTTTGAGTACTTTCCGCATTCATGTCTCACTTTTGATCCTTGAAGATATTACATTCTCTTACATTCCAAGGCAGAGAGAGCTGCCTGCAGAGGGTATGCAGCAGCGGCAGCGGCAGAGGATGTTTATTGTTTATGTTTTCTCTGCGTGGAGATTAAGCATGTCTAGCCAATTTTCGACTCCAACAAAAGAAGGAAAATACGCCAGGCAAGCAGGACAATAAAGTAATCCTATTGAAAGAAAGCGTATGTGGCAGGATTAGCGCGCAGTTCGGCTGGCTGGCAATAAATAAATACGCAGGCATGAGTTGTGAAATCCTGCGAGCTGAAGGAGATGAATACTTCTGGATTGTTGCGTTGCTTTCTTTGGTGTTGTACAAAGGATGTTTGTTATTTCTTATACTAGAACATCACACCTTCCTGAGCATTCAATGGCATGTTTATGTGAGCATCTGAACAAAGAGCAAAACAATTTAAAGCCTCGGTATGAGGTAGCCAATGAAGTAATGTCATTAAAGCATAAATACATACATACATACATGCATATATGTATACAATTTGCACGAGTTGTATGTATGTAGATGCTACGCTGTAGAATATTATTAGAACTCAATTGGAAATAATGACAATATTATCACAATTTTAAAGCGCAACTCCATTTAGTCTCATTAATAAGGGGACAAATTTAGATTATGATGGACCATCATAGTTCTCATTCAAACAGATTCAAAAACCAAACAGTAATCGTGTCTAAGATGATTACCAGTCACCTCGTCGTCAACAAGCAGGCAGACATCGAAAATGAGTGTGGAATGAATACTGCAAAGTGTGTGACCCACTTGAAAAGCATGAAAAGGAAAAGAATACCCTTTAATTGAATTGCATTTCGGTGCTGATACCAGTCTGCTCATAACACGTTAAATATGTAAATAAATAAACGAATTCGAATCATTCGAGTTCGATGTTCAATTTGAAACTGAGTGAATGAGAGCAAGAAATTTACGAATATTACTACTACTTAGAATAGTACTATTATATAGAATAAAAAATTCTTGACTTAGGCTAATAATTATATATGCCGATATATTATTATTAACCAGCAAGAGTTGACTAGCATCGACTTTATAGAAGTGAAATTTATAAAGCGACATTATTACTTTCGCGCTTATTTTTGATTGGTATTTAATACCAATCAACAACTCGAAATTCCCTGCTTATCAACGCTTATTTAGTTATCCTTTTATTTTTAATCATTCAGTCATCATACCGAATAATCAACAACTTCCTGCCGGATATTTCTAGCCAGAGCAGCTGAACTACGAGGACCCACACTGTGATCCACGATGAACACTACCTGGCTCACAACTTCTCGTGTACCCGCAAGGAGACACCCTGCATAGAACAATAGGTCGAATTCGAAGGTCATTTATTAACAATCGACCAGCATTAGCAAGATTAAAGCAGCTACGAATGGTCCAGTCGCAAACTCACATGCATACCGGCTTCAAAAATTGGGTTCTGACTTGGAGAATGTGCACACAAGGACATTCAGAACATAAATCAACAGAGACAACAAACTAACGTTGGTGTCATAGTGGCAGCTAAGAACGTCTTTTGTTCATTGAAAGCAAAAATAATACAAAAACACAAATGAACACAAAAGATCACAAAAGGTTCAAATCAAAAACCATAATACCATCATAATTGCATTTTTACAACACCATCAACAGAACCATGAACCTTCCTGTAATAGAAATACTATTGCTCGTTGGCAAATTCTGCGAAAGGACGAAGAGGACAGCGATGCGTTAAGTGTCAAAGAAAACCCAGAACTGAGACTTTAACTCATTGCTTTGCACAGCGGGACGTCCTGGCAGAGTAACACTACGCTTTATCGGCTTTTATCGGACACCTTGTATTCCCCGAACATTCGTGAAGACGTTTTGACATCGAGACCGTATTGTTTTGCTGGAGCCGAATGCGCTGGGATAGGCACCCAAGGCCAATACGAAGAGCGAGGCCATTGGACCGACATCCACTCTCTCTTACTGTAGGAAAGTATTTGTTTAAGTGCAGCCTTGATTACAACCTTGAGACAACAGTTGATAAATGTATGAGTTAGTGTGACATTGACCATGAGCAGTGCTGCCTGGTACAATATACGGCCTTGCATGTTCTTACTTATTGCAGCGTGAGCGGTCACCATGAGCGCATCATTAGAAGTTACCTTTGCCAGCAGTGTGCTGGAAGTTTAACAGTGTTTCTTAAGTTACTCAAGGTCAATGACGAATTGCACTATAATTTACATGTCAATCATAATCCTTAGTAGTATAGTTTAACTATGTACATAAGTTCTGCAACGCTTATTCTCAAAAGACACATGATTGCACAGAGGCATACGTTTGTATCTTCCTTTGTACCTGAACTGGTTACTGAGTACTGGTAACTTCGTTGAACCCCAATTAGCACATACTTAAGCCATATGGCAAACTATGGCGACCTCGCGCAACTTTCTCTCGTGCCACTCTCGCGCAAGATCGCACGCCTGCTTTTAATACAAAACCGATGGCATATTTTCTTTAAACAATATAACAAAGCCAAGGCGCAATAGAGCTATGAGATCAATATTTAATGCCCGAATGCGGCGTGTCCCAATTTTACTTTATCTGTCTTGTCAGGGGATTGGGATGAAAAAAATGCGAATCGATGTACTATATACTAGAGCAACAAAAAATAATATCTGCCACTAAGCTGAACACTCTTTCTGCTTTTAATATAAAATTCGATCCGGCACAAGCAAGCAACGCTTATGCTCGCAAGCTTCTTAGCTTCCGGACAGTAGACGACCTCTCAGCGTAGATCTGTTGTAGACGCTCTGGCTGAACTCTTGGCCACACTGTGATCGGTGGCCGCATTGTCTCGGCGCGGCGTTACACCGACGTTTATGCTAAATACCCATCAGAGACACTCAAGCCACGACATGGAAACTCAATTTCCTTGTCTCGTCTTGGCTGGAGTGCGGCTTCATGTTGGCCTAGCATGGCACTGGCACGTAAAGATGAGCTGATAACGCAGAACCATCAACAAGCATCAACCACTGATGATAACGGAAACATGGATCTGCGCTTCGAAGAAACCGAAACTCAACAAGGAATGATGTTACAATATTTCGATAGCAACAAAAACTTGATTCAAACTCAAATGAATTCAACTTAATTGAATTTACAGATAAAATCGATTTCTGTTGAATGCTTCGGCGATAAGAATACCGACCAAAAGTTGCACGTTCATCTGAATCTTCGCAACTCACTCGAAGTTCCCGAACTGGACGGACCCATGAACTACATTGTTGTCCCCGACTTGCGCAAAAACAGACGGAGTCGCGGAACATATCGGAAGCAATTAATCATGCACAGTGCGAATGCATGTGCGCCAAGGCGGCAGCCGTCGGGACATTCAGCGTCATCCCTTAAATATGGCAGTGCAGAAGATATGGGTGGACATTATCCTCAGCCACAGGACGCACCAAGGACAAAGTGAGATTTTATTACAACGCAATGTCTGGGCGTTCTTCCGGTCATTCGTCTCTTCTTAGCACTTCCTTGCCCTCCCTTGGCTTCAAAGTGTTTTGTTTACCGGGCAAAAAGCGCCTACAGTGATGGCGAGTAATACCGACAAATTTATTCATATGCTTATTTTGCTCCAAATTGCTAATTGACCAAAACGCATGTCTTAAGACACAATTTTCAAAAACTTATGTACATATATATTGTACATATGTTTGCAAAAAAAACCTGAAATAAATTTTGAAAGGCTCGCAAAGTTATTTCTACGTTTTTAATTTCTTTGAGTTTTTGGAACACATTTTCGAAATCATTTCCTGGCGAAAATTCAATATTCAAATATAATGTCTTGTCCTCACGCGTCAAGAGAGATGACAGATTACATATAATAATAATAATCGTTCATTAACTATCGTATACTATAAGTGTATATATTATAGTATACCACCGATTGTTGAATTTCATACTTCTGCGGGTTGCTTTCTCTTTTTAGCCTTGCAATACAACACCCATTATAATCCAGTTTTGCGACAATTTGTCACCAAACTGTCCCAGCTGAGCTGCACGATGCACCCACACTCGACCGCGTCGGTGATGCTGTTGCACCTACCGACGATATCCTTGGGGAAACATCTGCCCAATTGAATTGCAATTTGTTTGTTTTTCTTGGCATCATAACTAACAGCGTCACCTCAGGACCGAATGCATTCTAATGAGTGCGAATGTGTTGGCATCGGAAAGACGAGAGCAGCGCATCGAATTGTGGTATCCTGTTATGAGCAACGTTGACGTTAGTTTCCTTGTTGCGTTGCCTCATCCTCTAGGCAACACAATGGATCCGAGATCCTGCAACACATCCGTTTTTTTGTCCTCTGACAAGATCTGATCCGCTTCCTCTTTCTCTTTGTAGGCCAAGCAATTTTACACGTGGACAATGGAAAATTGTTTGCTTATCCGAATGTTTTAGGGGCTATTTGCCGCACCGACAACAACGACGGAAGCAACAATGCCACTTTCAGAACTGCATTTGTATTCGAAGACAAAGAAAAACAGAGTCCAAATGGATGAGAATTGCTTATGGTAGAAGTTGCGGAACATCGCAAATTGCATTAGAATGAAATCTAATTGAAGATTAAAGCGATACTATTTGCGATACGATCGTATCGTACCATATCACCAGAGTCCGGCGGAAATGCACGCAAGTTAAGCTGCGTGTGGATTTGTCGCTGCCGCACAATGACTCCAGTGATCCAATGATAGACGACCCAATGCTACAACTTATAGGCAAAGAACGTCCTTTTTTGGTACGACGACCATTTATTGAATTTAGTATTTACATTCGATCAGGTTATGTTCGAAATTAAATGTTCCAAATGTACTATAAAGGAATAATTTCTTATTGTACCTCATATTTAAACTAATAATGATAATAAATTCCACCTCGAATTCTATTAAACATATAAACTTATACGATAGAAGTCCCAGAAGTGCTCGAACTTTACGTATAGATGGAGGTCGTTGTTTCAAAATGCGTATTAATGCCTGAATTCAAATTGTTGGTGCATTATAGTAAATAGCAGTGTCTCAGAATAAGCACTGCAACAGAAAAGGCTGAAAAGAAGCTCACTAAAGAAGCACGCAAATGAGCGCATATGAAAAATTCTAATCAAAGAGAACTACAGTTTAATTAAGTTGGGCATTTTTGTTGACATATTAGTTCTGTTTAAAGCCTATTTTCTTGTTAGTTGCATTGTCGTTAAGTTCGAAACCAAACAATTTAAGTGTCACTATTTAACTATCATTATTTAATCATCCGGTGCTGATATGCAAAAAACATCGATGAGTAAAAGCATTGGCGGCTGCAGCTGAAGGGTCGGATTTATTATTAAACTTTACAAATTTTAAAAGCGCGTTCCATGCACTCCGTCATACAAAAGCATGGGTATTGAATACCCCCCCCCCTCCCCCTCCCCCTCAAGACAGCATAGCAAGTTCATTCGGTACGCGCTCCGTTGCATGGAAAACGTTCATTAAATAAATCACGAAGTTTGCAAAGTACACAGAATCTGTATGGCGGACAGTTGCCGAGTACAAAGTGGGCGCAATGAAGCTCACGGCGCTGCTCCACATTCAGGGTGTCTTTGATCAGTCGATGATTTGTTAGACGTCATTGAATTTCAATTGGCCCTGGTTATTAATGAGCTCGGATCGCCACGTCTTCCAGGAGAACGGAGTGAGTCCTTCGGCTGATTCATATTCTCACATAATAAGGCTGTTTTCCGATTCGGTATTCGATATTTAATAGATGAACATGTAACTTATTTCAACTAATAGAACATTCGCTTGATTACTTGAATGTTGATGTTATTATTACGAGCCAAAAGCTGGAATTAAAGGTGTTTTATTACTTTAGGCTCTCTCAAATTAATCTCATCGCTGACCAAGAGAAAAGAGAAACTTTATCACCGAAATACATCAGCCAGGTAGCCTCAACTAAGGAATTGGACTTAAGAACTGACTTTATTGTTTTCAGTTTCTTTCGATGCCACAATGATTTCGGAAATGTAAGCCTTCATTTGAACCCTACTAAAATCAGTTTCACCTGCATCCTTTCACAGAGAGTTCCTTTGTTTAAAGAAGGCACGCAGACAGGTAGTCGAGCGCACTGATTGGTGTTTGAAGTCATTAGTTGCAAGGTGCATTCTTCGTTTTCGTTTACGAGGCGGCTTCCCAAGCGAACCGCCTTCATAATTGTCTCTATTATACGCAGCCATAAACTCGTATTTGCACCTGAAACCCTCGACCTTAGCTGCAGCTTGATATTTTGAGTTGCAATCCATCATTTGTAAAGCTGAAATATTTAGATTCTGAAAGTATTTAAAGTATGTATTTAATAAATTGCAGACGAAACCTGGTTTCACCGGCTTTTCGTTGGAAACGAAAAACGAACCTACGAGTACCTTAAAATATATTGTGCCGTAGTATGAACAAAAGACTTCATTCAAAGTGAACTTAATTCATTAAGTATATAGTACTGGCCAGTGCGGTTGAGTAATGAAATGCGGCCGGTACCTAATCTGGAATTTCATCAGTTGAAATCTTTTTTATAGCTGCACAAATTAAGACAACCTAAAATCTCCTCCTCTAACACATCGCTTCGGCGTTTTAGGTAGGGCAGGTGAAGTTTAGCTCGCTTGTTTTCGTTTACTGAGCCCACGAATGCTGGTGGCGAGTGTTTTTTTTTTTGGTGTAGCTGTGGTCACGCCAAGAATAGCGCAGCACAACAGCGCCTAAAAAGGATAATAACTGAGTTCTTTCTGCGTATCGTTCGTAGTTTTATTTGGTTTTCACAGGATCTCATTTTTTCATTAATATTGTTATAGTTTCTGTAATTATTTATTCGAATGCGAAGACAGGCGTTTGTGTGGTTGCATGTGTGGACGCTGAACGTAGTCGTGCATACCCTTGAATAATTTATGAAGTTGCTACCAAGATGAGGCACTGAGATAAGGATTTCGACGGCGTGTCCGCGAGTGGAATGGATCTTATCAGCGGCACCAACATGATTGACGTTTGCAGGTGTAGTTTTCCTTTTCGTCGGTACCGTAAAACCAGAGTATTCGGTATTTAATACTTGTGAAAGCCAAATGCTGCTGCACACGAAATCTTCAAATCTGAGAGCAACGTCATGGCAGCAAATCAATATTTTTTTTATGGAAAAAACGCGTTAAAATTCTTCTAAAAGAAATCATTGGAACAGTGCAATGAATCCACCCTGTGGCGACATGTTTCCAAGGATAATAAATAATAACTAGGATACTAATAAATAAATTGCAATAATAAAAAAGAATTAATAAAGAATAGGAATTGCTGCTGTTCGACATTTCGACCACGACCGCTTGTTATTATTATTATTATATCATTATTTTTCTCAACTGCCAGAAAGCCTTTGCAGACAAATGGATTAGATAATCTTGAGACACGATAATCGGACATTAATTATTGTTAAATAATGTCGTTATACTTAAAAAAGGTCTTCCACCATCGCTAGTTTCTGTCTGCGTTTCCGAATGCATGAACGATTGTGACAACCTGTCAAACTGTAATCAAAAACTCAGATTTCTGTTTTTTAAATAAGGTGAATATTTATACAATATATTGCTGGGGTCGTTCGAAGAATGCAAATGAAGAGCGATAACAAAGCACATTTTCCTAAAGCAGGTTTTCCCAAATGAAAGTAATTAATCTAGATAAAAACAGAAATTCCACGGTTTTATCTGACCTGAGAGCCGCTCCAGGGCACAGGTTTGGCCGGAGATGATCTCGTGAATATTTCACCTCACAGGTTCTGTCGCAGAGGTTCGTTCAGAAAGCTACGAGTACTTAAAACATCGCACAAGAATATGGTCAACATGCCAACTAGTGTCTCCATATTTCAGCGACTGCATGCAGCGCCTATCAACGGCTAATCTTAACAAAGGCGCCCTTTAATTAAAAATTATCTCTACGGATCGACCCGCACTCTTGGGTTAGGACCAGTGGAGAGGCTGCAGAGAGAACCAGTCCGCACAACGCTCCACTGCGTGCTGCGTGCTGCGTCATTAGACATTCACAATTCATTCAACTCTTATCACGAATTGGTTTGTCCTGTTTTGAAGGCGATTGACGTTTCGCTCTGCACTATTTTAGCTCTTAACCTTTTACACCGCTTAATTTATCTGCTCCAACGTTCTACACAGTGAAGTTCTTTATGTGAATAAAACATAGGAAAAATTACCTAAAAAACATAACTTTATTACGAAAGGGGGGGAGGGTGTATATGGGCATGTATGTTCGCCGTTCACCATTTGCAACACACAGAAGAAGACGTGATAACTATATAGCAGAATAAATGAATATATGTATTCTAGATCGCCATCACCGCCTCAGTAATGATGGGTCCCGATGGACGCTTTAGTCGTATCTGCCATTGTGGATGACGCTCTGTGGATATCCTGTTTATAAGAACAGCAATTAAGATAGCGGAACGTTATGCTTAGAAGCGTAAAGCTGCTGATAGTAACTTGATGGATGATAGGATGAGGTCCCTGCTGCTATATAGATACATACATATATACGAACATCGCTGTAGCTTTTACGGGTCTCGAACGCTGGATGCAAATTAGGTGGAAACTATGCAATATTTTATTTTCCACCCGAGACATGTCATGTTCAAAAATCGATTTTTTATCTGCCGGATACTCAGCTTCTTTTTTGGCAGATTCCACTTGCTTTTTATTATTGCTCTTTGCCTCTTTTTCTTCGGAAGCTACCAAGCATTCTCATTTCCATCCGAAAGCTTCAAAGTATAAGTATTTATATCAATATATTCTCTATACTTTTCAAAATCAATACTATTGATACTATTATTATTACTTACTATTATTATAGATACCATTACCTAATATTTATTCCTGGACATTTTTCATGCACGAGATTTAATACAATATAATCTTAAGAAGAGTATTTATTATCTTTTAGGTCGAATCAAACTCGTCTATTTTTATTTTACACTCAAGTACTCAACTCATAACCACGATCTCAAACTACAACGCATTATAATCACTTCGATATGTTAAACTTTACCGAAGTCGTCGCTGCCACCGCCGTCGCTGCTCAGTGGATTGTTGTTGGTGCAGGTGGTGTGATGGCCAAAGCTGCTGACGCTGGGTTTCCAAACTCATCACGGAAAAAGCGTAGACCTATCGTGAACATTAAAAAGCAGGTTTTATGTTTTAAGGAATTTTTTTATTGTTGTTAAATTATACGGACCCAAATACACAAAATTAGATGCAATCTGAATGGCTGGCCGAAAACACGAGTGTGTCTCTGTTGTGCTCTGAAGTGCTGAAGATTTTGAGATTAACCTTAAATGCTAGAGGATGTAATTTTAACTCTGAAGCTACCAAACAACAAATTGAATTCAATTTAAAACTAATTCAAAACATTTATGATGAATAAATATTTTTATTAATATCGAATAATAGTAATTAATGAATTAATATCGAATATTCACTTCAATAATGTCGAGCATCTATTAAATGAACATAGCGAATATCACAATATATTGTATATACTCGAACTAATCACAGTTATTAACTCCCAAACCGTTTCTGTTGAAGCTTCTTTCGACGCTTTCAGCTTAAACACAGTAGCAAATGCAAGACGCAGCTTTGAGAGCTGTCAAACTCTGGCGATTAAACCAAATGATAGAAGCAATGCAATGTACTAGGAAGTTTAGGTTTTAAAACCCATAAATAGGTTGTAAGACTTTGTAGATCATGTAAACCGACATTTTGAAGGAAAACTCGAAACTGGATGAAAGTTTTAACGCAGATAGTTTAACATTTATGCGCATTACTATATATTTACATAGTGACATGTCTGTCACTTGTAAAAAGAACCGCGAACCTCAGATACGAGAGTGAAATTATTAAGATCTCAAATATTTGCAGATCCGATAGCGAGGTGAGAAAATTCTACTTTCACAGCACCTTTTGGACCGAAGTGTGGAACTAAAATAGTTTCTAACACCTCACCTTGTAGATTACAGTAGTTACAGCTGTGGTTTTTTGGTTTGGTAATTTTCCTTAAGACAAATAAATAATATTTGATTTTCACAGTTCATTTCATTCCTTGCGAAGATGCGAAGATTCTTCAAAGACCCATGGACGAAAAGATTCCTCGAAATGCGAAGACCTCCTCCATTCCTTCCTGTTTCTCTCCTTCGGCTAGGAAAATACAAAATGTTTGGCATTCATAAAACTTGAGATAAGAATACTTCCATGAAATCAGATAAAATAACGTTGTCGACACCCAACGATGCAGATTCCGTAATCTTTGAGAACTAAGGTGAGTTATTGTGGTATACAACGATCCCTCTTATCACTATCCCACTAAATGGGGGACCTAAAATGGGGAACTTGTAATATGTTTTTCGTATATTGTAGTTATAGAGTAATGACGGTTCTAGTATATTTTTATAAGAAGTAATTTGATACCTTTTAATTACTTTCAATATGTGTGTGTCCTGGAAAACAGATGCAAACTCTTAAACAACCAAGATTGGAACAAATGTTCTATGATACGTACCGGAAAACACAACGCAGCTTTCCTTTTGGTATATATTTTGAGCTAAACCACCCTGAAGGAGAAACATTTTAATTAAACAGTGTGAGTTTTCCAGAAACGATTAACGCTTCAATGCGAAAGGATTCCGACCGTCTCTAATATGATCCCGATAGCCACTGAAAGGCCGTCGAGCTGGCAGGACAAAGTGACATTGTGTTGAATGCAGCTTTAATCCAGCTCTGGTTTCGGCTTAACGACGCCGTCCATTCGCATGCTGGCACATTTTCCAGATTCCGAATCCCTCACGAATCCTTTTTCGAGGAATCCTTTGTTCTTCGCAGCTCTCTTAAGCCACACAAAAGCGCTCATAATTGAGCTGTCGGATTATTCGTCGTTGCACCCGACGGAAGGCTGTGGAAAAAGGAACATTATTTTCCATTGCGATTCAGGCTCTGGTTCCCACTTTACTTACTTCTATGGAATGAAATATTGTTATTCGTACCTTATTTGAAAATTAAATGCATTCACTGAAGCAAAAAAATGTGCATAAAATAGAAACATTCACGACCGTCCAGAGACCTGTATTTCTACCTTTGAAGATTTATCGACAATTTATCGAAATCGGAAGATTTTACATTCACTGCAGTCTGATGTTTTTACCAAAGGGAAAGCTTTTGTTTTGCTGAAGTTACATACATATGTAGTATGTATGTACGAGTATATAATGGATTTGCAACATTTGAAGTAGGTTCCATCTCCAAGCAGTTATCACGTGTGGTTCCACCGAGAATTTGGGTCTATCCAGGAATTGGGCATACATAATATTAATGCTTTCAACATATGGCAGCTGTTTAACAAATTGAGATCTAAGCCTCAATCGTTATATTCGCACCCACTCGGCCATCCAACTACAACTGTATATTAGATTGCGGCGGGCGGGAGCGTCGTAAATGCAAACACATCTGCACGATTAAACGATTTGCAGAGCAAGTGTGCAACGAATGGGCCTTGGCACGCCCCTGACAAGACCCGCGTTGGTGTGGCTTCTTGTGGAACTCCGTGTTTGACTCTCGCAACCAAATCGTGAAAAAGTGTCAGGATCCCGCCTCCTTCACGCATTCAGCACTGTTTCTTTTGTGC
This sequence comes from Myopa testacea, assembly GCA_949629155.1. Taxonomy (NCBI): domain Eukaryota; kingdom Metazoa; phylum Arthropoda; class Insecta; order Diptera; family Conopidae; genus Myopa; species Myopa testacea. Next base: position 6,906,053 of record OX451348.1, on the reverse strand, counting down.
GCACAGAACCAGAGGCTAACTGTGCCTAATCAGGCTGCACCCAAGTACATGTATCAAAAACATCGCCATGATGCCTCCTAACAATAAATTAAAAATACGTATTTCCGTGAAGTCATCTTCGGATTCGCCTTATCAAATGGAGCTGCTGTCGAGGCAGAGAATCGTATGGGCAGCTCTTTGATCTGAGGCCGATCGCAACCTGATCTGTTCTGCAAACGGAAAACGGATTCTAACTAAGGTAGTGAAAACCATAAAAAATAAATGAAATCTTAACGAGCACCTAAGAAGGTCTGCGGACCGCATGAGTAGCCACTTTACGATAACGAGAGAGAGGCCTCTGCACCGAACTAAGGCGAGTCCTGTTTCTCTCGTAAAAGTTTGAACAGAATTTGATGTTATGAGACGTAACTAATTTCAACAGACTGCCATTCATCCAGTTCCCACTTACATCGAGTGGTCCATGAATTATGATGTCTCTCTGCGAGTGTGTTTGATGTATTCTTCACACCTCTTTCGAAGGCAGTTTGAATGTGAGTACGGAGCATACATACATATGTCGCTCTTTAGGTACACGGGAAATAGCAATGCTAAAACTCGCACCAGCCTCGCAAAGCATTCGAGAGTCTTCCTCTCAAAGGAGGAATAACCTTCGCCGTTAAAATTAAATATAATTGTTTTAGTACAGCACCTAATTAATACTAATATAGCCAATATCTTAGAGAATTGTTCTTTATTTCTGTAATGTTACACGTCAAAAATTCAAGTACTAATTCAGTACCTTCTTTGAATATAGCGGAGCGAATAATTTGAATTTTTCCTAATATATTACATGCACAATTTTGTTCTGAGAAACACTTGTTAAGGAAGAGAAAGTGTAGAAATGTATTCTATTATGCAAAAACAAATAGTTGCCGTAGTGTTAGGGAATATCATTCTTTGGCCTCTTCTGTCACATGAATTCTTCTCTTTGACAATTTTTATTAGACGCAGTTGACTCTATTGACAACTTATTCGCGGGAGCGCGACTGCTCTGGAGCACAGCTACGCGTGGAAGGAATTATTAGACCCAAGAATCCATGACAACCACGTTCGGCAAATTTCCAGACCAGGGCTGCAGCGAAGCGGCCGGAATAACTTCCAACACGGCTTTTGTTCTGCTTTCAATGGAAACCTGAAGATGGCTACACACACCGCACTCAGCATATTGACATGGCAAACAAAGCTCTTGGCTCTTGGCTTTCATGTGCGAATCCGTGCTCAGGGACAGAGTCCTTCGGAAATATTTCATTGCCGCTTATGAGACTTGTCGAAGAACGCTTCGTTGCTGGCATTCATGCCAGTGCAGTGATACCTTGTTATTTGAAACAAAGTGGAAGCCATGCTGCTGTGGCATGCACGCTTCGTGGACGCGAGCAGTAGCAACGAACTCAAACTCAACCCAAATGGCTTTCTATTCAGTTTAGAATTGAATCAGTCTTCTAAATGAAAGCACTTCAGTGTTATCACTAGCGTAAAACTAACTCTCAAAAGCCAGAAGTCTGGCGCGTTTTAATTAAATTTACTTTGAGCTCATGTTTTTCTTTTCAATGCGAAAATAATGCAACTCGCAAGCTTTTGTGTCTGTTTCGCGGTGAATAATGATCAAGAAGGTTACCACAAAGCGTGGACTATGACCTCCGGAGGGCTTTTTACCTGTAAACATTTCCGAGGGTCCTTTTGTAACACCCTCAGAAGCTATAGAATAATTTAGATTTACATATTAAGCAGAGTTTTATTTTGTACTCGCACGATTTTTTACTCAACGTTCGCTTAATATGGATGACAAGTTCGAGCAATACATCCGAAAGCAACTCAAACCAAAATCGAGGTGGTTACAGAATAGTATACGTCCTGACCAGCGTCACTCCTGAGTATTTAGAGGAAGAATTGATCAAATTATTGTACTGATTTCCCCTCCATTGGATTCGGTATTGAAAATGGAATACATTCTCATTGACGTCAGAATAATAAATGCATTCAAGCATTCAAACTCTGCATTTCGTGGTTTAATAATTGATGATTGATTAATGACTGGGAAATGGAATTCTACTGTTTTTACATTCAGGCGCATTATTACCTTGGGTTAAGTTTTCAGTTTTTGTTAATACTCTTTATGACAACAACTTAAATTTTCTTGCAGCCGAAAGTTATGCAAATCTATTCACAATATCTCTTACGCAACTATGGGTTGGTTCCATTTAAATGGGGTGTTTCCACACCAACCCTTTCATAACGAAGTCTATGATTTAATTTAATGCTCTGCTCTGCAATTAACTGTGTTGTTTTGGGAAATTATGTGAATTGCAAATGTTTGCGCCAAACGCCGCTCGCCTCAGATGTTTATCCTGACATTTATCCGGTCAGGAGCGGCGACTCAGAAGCTCAACTACGAGCTTTTCCCCACAGAGTCAGGAGGTGGATGAGCGCACTGTCCGGCAAACAAATCGGCTTCTTTGATCGTCGACGAGCAGCGAGGAAACAAGCGCAGCATCAACACAAACAGTAGTACAAACCAAACTAAAATATTTAAAATAAAAAGTGTATTTCAAGAAGTGTACTAAAAACGATAATAGAATAATAAAAAAAAGTAACGGCAGATCTGGAGCTAAATTAACAATCCTTGCATGTCCATTTTCAACGAGTAAATCTCACTGAAATAATCCAACAAGGACTTTGGACAATCCTTGAAGACACGCGCACATCCTTCAGCTGAACGCCCCACAAGCTCGGCATGGAAGTATTCATTGTCAGCGTGTTCAGATAAGTCATCTGCAGACGACGAAGGCCTAAAATTTCAACACTGGTCAGTAGCCCAGCTAAATTGATGTCACAAGCTCACGTTAACAGTATATACAGCAGTTCACCAAACACTCCATTCCAGTCATGAAAGGGCACTTCCACCGCCTCGCAGACACTCTTCAGCACGCAGGCGCGTCCAGGCAGACCCATTCTGAAGGGGTCAAAAGCGTCATCAGAATATCGTTTGATAACAGAAATTTTCGTTACCAACCTTGCTGCTAACCCCTCCAGCCCCTTGTACAGGGACCAACGATAGCTCGGAAATACCTTCTTTTTCTTCCGCAACATATCGCTAAATATCTGAGTCGGTGGCGTGCTATCTGCACCCTCCATACTCCTCTCGAACTTCATCGGGTGTCTGTATTTCAACTGGTCTACGGTCTCCGGCAGAAAGTACTCAGCCTTTAAAACATAACCTGTGGTTATGGCCTCGAAGAGAAGATTCTCCACTGGAATTCCAATACCCACGATCCACTGTCGATGGACGCAAAATTTTGCTTGAATGAAGCAAAGAAACGAGTGATAATAAATACCTGGGTTCTGGTTGGCGTTGTTGGTGGAAACAGTAGAGGAGGAACTCCTCGCTCATGCCTACTGACTGTATGATTCTCAGCCTTCGCTTGCTGCCACAAACCGAACAGTATGAAATAATACAACATAGTAACTCTTTCCATCATATCAAATCTCGTCGTACATGCTGCTGCCCCAACAATTTTGTACTGAAGTCAGTGGTAGGTGCTCGAAACATTGGCACTAAAATGTGATTCTCACGTGGGACACAATGTGTAGCAATTTGGATCAGTGGTAGACTTCACATGCCTTTCGCTTCTGCTGCTAACCTCAGCAGCAGAGACAACATCTAACAGTCCGTGTCCACGTACTGTAGCGTAAACGCATGTTCAACATGTTCTATCAATTAACACTTTTCAAATTACCACTGCTACCTTCGCATTGTTTTAGGTCACCTATTAATACACAGGCGCAGAGATTCCAATATTACTGTGAGTATGAAATAACTTTAACTGATTATATACTTAGTTCTAATTGCGATTCGGTTACATAGCTTGTGGCTAGACAAGACACCGGCTGCAATAAAAGAGAACACAGGGTCCAGACTTCGAGAAGATGTGATCTTTTGAACTTTACGATAACCGTCCTTATGAACTTGAAATGCCCAAGAGAAGGAATAAAGAACCAGAACACTTTTATGATCCAAGCGCTATGCAGTTTATTGTCATGTAACAGAATCATACGTTTAATTAATTTAGTTTACGGTGTTGCATGTTGATGCATGTTTAATGCACTTAAACTATTTCCATAACTTATTATTATTTCATTATTAATGAGAACCTGTATTTTAAAATAAGGTCAGAAGAAAAACTCGCTGCAAAATGTTGTGCTCACAGTATTCACATCAGTAGAGAAGATGATGTTGCACAGACGAAACTCATTCGCAGCGCATTCAGCTGCCTCCTTGTGGCTGATTGTTGTCTTTGCCACCTGTGTACAATGCCTGTTCTTTCCACGAGGAGGTTCCTTTGGTGTGAGCACATACTATACTCTATTAAAAAGCAGTTAAGTGGCATCTAAAATCCTTGACAAATCTGTTTCAGTACCTCGCTGCTGTGGCGATGCCACTGGATCTGCTAAACCGCGATGTTTACGTAGCCTTCAACTTCGAAGCAAACTACGGTCTGCCGTCCAACGACTCATACCACGAGTGGATTGACAGAGTAAGTGAGCTACAGACACATTTGAAAGCGATGCATATACATACATAGTTTGTGAAACACCTTTTGCAGTGGAACTTGGACAAGCACTATCTGGGTATAGGTAACAATGTGACTACCATCAACGGACGCAGAGCAGGACGTTCGCCTTTGCACACACGCAGCTCATTCTACCGCAGCATGGCTGGTTATCTGGAGCACTTCCACATGAATGGAACTGCGTGTGTGCTAAAAACCATCTGCGAAGTATCGCAGTCAAATTTCGACGTGCACAACGGACTACTCGGGAGCCTCTTCAAAGTTTTGTTTCTGTAATTATAACGCGCACTGTTGCGATCATGTTCTTAAGCTAGTTCTTAACTAACCAGCAGGCCTTTTTTGCTCATCCGAAATTGTAGGCCATCGACTTCGGCCTCCGAGCGCTGTGAAGTTCCAAAGGAAATGCATGACGCCGAGTGGTCAGGCCACAGAGGAAGTTGTTGGCAGTACACGGAAAAGTGTTCGGTGGGTCCGCTTGATTTGATATCGAAGTGGCTGTAGAATTCATGTATTTTATTTAAGTACAATATTTTGCAACAATTTTATTCTGTCAAATACAACCGTTGTTTGAACCGGTAAACAAGCTCGTTATTTCAGCCATAACGTATCCTTTTGTCTGTTCGATCGTATTTAACGACTAGGTAACGCTTTCAAAGGTTCTCATTCACACGGTCTTACATCCACTTTATTCGAAGCATTTGCGTCGAGGAAATCAAAAGAGGCGTAATTCTATCAGCAGCTTCTCGGCCCGTGCTAAGTAAGCCTTAAAGAACATTGTACCGCTGTACGAAGGACTGTGGTAAACCAAAACAATCCTGTGAAAAAGCCAGTTGTTCTCAGATTCCAGACGTCTGAAAACTATTCATGCTCTTGAAAACCCCGGACAATGAAAAGAAACCCCCAAAATTAAATTATCAAAGAAAAAGGACTGAGCCACTAGTATGAAGCGGAAGGACCGATCATCGGTCTGCCAGAAATCCAGCTGAGGATCACACACTGAACTCAACCATCTCCGAATGTCCGCTCTGACAGAAGCAATGCACTCGAAAATCTGAAAATCTTTTGAAAGTAGAGTATTGAACGCTGCCATTGTTTGCAGAAAAGCCGTCCTACGCGTATCAAACAAAAACAAGGGAACACAAAACATCACACAAGTTAAAAACCACAAGAGGAAAGAAGAACCAAGCGAAGAAGGAGGCAGTCTTTTATTTGATTTGTTTTCTAATGTGAATGCGCCATAAGAGGAGAAAAAATCCTTTAAGAAGTCTAAACGATTGAATGATGCTCATGCAAAAAGTAGTTCGTTCGCAGGATATAAGAAGCGAACAAACAAAGGAAATGCCATCAAATCCAGAATTGTTTTGAATGGATAACAAAGGAGTACAGAGCACTGAGCACAAAGCACAAAGGCACTCAAATCGAAAAGTACTCGTACTACCCGTCGACGACTACTTTGTATTCTTTCTGCGGCGGACGGCGGCTCAGAAATGTTTTCGATGGGCCAAACAACCTTCCTTCAGCATTGAAGACTAAGCATTATATAACAGGGGACAGTTATTAGATAAGTAAATATCGTTTGTAAACATGCGAGTAAACACGTAAAATTTAACATTAAAAGTTCAGAGTTAACCCTTTATGCCCCAGAGAAAAAAATCTTTATTTGCTCATCAATATTAATTTTTCGCACTCACACTTTTCCCAATATTGGAAGCGTTATATAGCAGCACTCTACTAAAGATCAACGTGTCAAGGTTAAACTCAAGTTAAAGCATGGATCATATATTATCATCATCTGCAATAGCGATTCGCTGCCCTTCTCGGTAATATTTATGTTTTGGATATGGCCACAAGTCCAGGAAAATCATTGTCTCCAATCATTTAACGAGATTTCTACCATTTGGAAATGTTTTTTGGTTTTATTCATAAACAACCTGAAATATTCGAAATATTTAATGCGATGCTGCACTGTTTTCATTATTTATACTGTTCTTAAGAATAGTTTTCGGCTTAATTTATCAACATATTTTTTAGTCTTATCTGTCAATGCTTTTCATTCATTTTGTTGCCTCTTCTCACAACGGCGACTAATAATAAAATTCTACGTGCTGCAGGCATCAAGCTGATCTAAATTTTAATTTTTTATTTTTTAGGCAACTGTTTTACTCAAGTTCGTGAGTTTTCATCTGCTTTTTCATGCAATGTTTTAACTGAAGTGGATGCGCAGAGCTCAGATAAACGGAGGGTTACAGGTGCTACCAGCGAACCTCACTGACCAACGTATCATCCTCACCATGCATTCAGGTGTTGGCTTGAAGCAACTCTCCACGATGTACCTGGATAATAACGTGATTGTATTGTATTTGGTCCTAAATGAAGCAGGTGGAATTTAGAATATGCTTGTGTGCCCCATTCTTTTCACCTGCTCTGCGGTTTGGGTTGTGGTGGTTCTTCTCTTATTGCTGCAGTATTTGGAAATCATTATTATATTATAGTTAAACTATTGAGCAGGGTTTCCTAGAATAATATCGCTATTCTTATCGCTAACACTGCTTTAACACTCGTTAATAGTAATATTATTACTCATCATCCGTGTACTAAGTATAGAAATTACCATTATATGTTAACTATAATGTACTAATAATGTAATAATAATAATATACTAATCACATCGCTCACACCGCAAGTCACAAACAACTCTTTAAGAATGCTTTTGAACAAACTGAACAAGCCTACAATTTAGAGAAAATTTGCATCGTTTCGAATTCTTGGGTTTTTTGGATTTTGTAAGCATGGCAAACTTCGCTGCGTACTGCAGTAAAATATATCCTGTAGCTTTCGTTCGAAAACAAATGAAGTTTCCAGAGTCCAGAGTATCTGTAGGCGTGAGTTATATCCTTCTGGCCGACTTCTGACATTGCAGAATTTGGATTCCAAGCGGTTACTTTGAATTCGTATATTCGTAACTGAAGTTATTCGAAAGCAGTTAACTGCATGTTTCTCTTTCGTTCTTCAAACAAGGCTAAATTTTAGATCAAACTTGCAGTCAAATAGATTTTATACAAATAAAGAAGGAAAAGCTTTTTCGATTGGATTTTCGGTAAACATTAAACAGGCGTTAAGTTTATAAAATTCATAAAAGTACTAAATAGGCCAAAGTTAGCCAGCCTCTGTTTTTCTGTATTTAATCTACTACGAATGTTATACTAATCATAAACTTAAACTTAACATTTGATAACCTTAGCCTGTTTCTATACGTGGAAATTTGTCACATTTCTGCCGAGGCAGAAGGAAGCTGAGGCTTCCTTGCGATTATTGGATAAGAAAAAATCCTCGTATGGTTCGCATCGGCGACTTTTGCAGGTGTTTCGGCAAAATGAATACGATCTCGCTTTACTCTTTACTCAAAGTTAAGTAAACACCAACAAGAAGTTGCTCCTTTGCAACTGTTGAATACATCGATAATAATATGTGTATGTAGATGTACTCGTATGTAGATACAGCAGGAACAGCAGGTTTTCGTAGTCCGTGTGGATAAAAAAGGTTTCAATCCTTTCTATGTTTTTAATATTGCGGAGATTGACAGATGGTTTATTTTTCACTACCTCGTCTGATATTTTAGTCTTCCTTCGTTGTATTTTTTGACCAGCACTTGAGATTGTGGTTGTTCTTGATTCACAATGCGCAAAAACACGTACCTACATCTGTCGTCGGCTGCACTCGTCGGCAGCGTAATCGATCTCTTACGGTTTATTTATTTCCGCAAATATTAATGACAACCAGAGTTCGAAGGTGGACATCCCGTTGAGGAAGTGTTTCGCAAAAAATTAAAGAAGACATAAGCTGGGTGTCACGGATTGTGTAAAATAAGTGAAATCGAACAGCATGTTCAATATACGTACATGCATCCGGGCAGAAAAGTGTTGTTGCTCTCTGAAATTAATACGAAATGATAACAAGTACATACATACAATATTATTATTATTATTTCTTCCTCAACGTCGCGCATTATTCGAAGAACTGAGCTATCGCAGCAACAATATATGTATGTACATATGTGCATATAAGTATGTATGATCAGGGCAGTGGTCCATGCGCGATATCCTTCTCACTTCCGATGCCATTACAATCTTTTTGAAGGCCAGGTTTCTATACCGTTTTCAGTTAAAAATATGAACCTCAAGTCACAAGTCTTCTTACAATCTTCTACGTAAATAACAATTATAATAAAAAATTAACACCTTATTCTTTTTTTAAAATTTTTTATGCTGTTTTTACGCGACTAAACTTGATTAAACGCGATTTCTCGATTAAAAAAATTTCGATTTATAATTTTTACATGTATTTCTACTCGTTTTATGAATTCCTCAATTTTTTATGAATTACTTTAATAATTTATTGAGAAATGAATTTTAGAGTATTTACATATTCAATGAATACTAATTTAAAAACGATGCATTCCAATTATTCACACTTTTTTTGCTAATTCTTGAAACGAGGCACCAGTGACCTTATTTTATATGGACACGATGTATTTTTTTACACGAAATACGTCCAAATACGTACTATATCATTTCATAATTTATACCATATTCTTATATTATACAAGTATATCCTAAATATATCCTTTCATATCCTTTTCAACACAAAAAGGTGCATACAAATTGCTATAGCTCGCTTTTATGGTCGCATTTCGCACCAAGAATTGAATCATATTCCTTGCTAACATCTTTAAGGAAACAGAAAAAAAGAATAGAAAATACAGTGTAGAAATCCACAATTCGAACTCAATGCAGAGCGTGTTTTGAAGTTATTTTATTTTACCCTATCTTATTTACCTTTTTACCACCTTATTTTTAGTGAAATACTTCAAATTAGAATTGAGGGTTGCATTTTTGTCTCCATGGGTAACAAAATGAATAACTTGGACAATTTTTGCTGAAATCCATTTTCGACCGCCTTCTCAATAAATCTTTTTTCTGCACCTGCTCAATTATTTCCACATTTCAATTCGAATTCTTATTTGCTCTGAACTTCGCTCTCCGATCATCACAATGATAGAATCACCAACAATTATGGTAAACCGAAAATCATAGCCTTGATGACAGGATCTGCTTGGTACTGTTTTCTTAATCTAGGTATCTAGTGCAGCAAAACATTTTCACTGCGGCTGCTTTGTACCTGGCCAAACCGCCAGGAACACTCGTCAGCTGCGAATAAAGCGCGACGGCGAACTTCTCGTATGTCAAAACGGATGTAGGTGGATCTGTTGTGGTTGTTTTGTCACCGTGGACTATATAATTTCCTTCAGTGAGTGGTTTGTCAGGTCGTCCATTTCAAATGCGCGCTGCTTGCACAAGAAAAGGTAAAATGAAAGAGGAGATTCAGGAAGATGATATCCACACATGTCTGTGTGTATGTAGAAGAATTTTTATCCATATCAAATTTTCCATATAAAATAGCATTTGAACAAATTAGAAATGCGTACTATGGCCACCATCCGGCCATTTATACAATTCATACAACTTTATATAATTTACACAATTTTATTTTATACAACTTTAAAGAAGTGTCTAAAAGTGCCTACACTCTTCCGACTTGTCAATGAGCTGATCGGACTCACGTAGTTCATTATTTGCAGTTGTAGTTCATTATTTATGGTTGCAGAAATGTGTTTGTGGTATGACATGTCACGGGTTTGTGCTTTTATGCACCACCATGAAGCATTACTAACTTCCTCAAATATAAATATAATAAAATAATAAAAGTGTAAATTATTCCTTAAATTGCCTCACCCTTACGCTTATACAAATTAACAGCTACTTATAATATATTAAAAGCTAAACACTTTAATTATTAAAATTTGCATACCCTTCGCACTTTCGGTTCAAAATGCTTCTTTCTCTCTCTCCACGTTCTGTCCGTAGCCGTAAGATTGATTACTACATTTTAATTATATTACCCTATTATGACATTAATAGGGATTGCAGTATAAGGAATGATTGATGTTGATGAAATATTTTAATACGAAAGGATTTCGCTACAGTTAATAATAATTTCAAAAACATTTTTCGAAAACCAACCGGAGGCCAGAGTCATGAAGTGCTCTTTGGCAATGTAATGCTTAGAATTGGTTTATTGTCTTTATTGATCAATCGATACTTCTTTATAGTACTTAAGAGGTAGATGATATGTGAATTTAATTACAGATAAATTTACCTACGGAACTGTAATTAAGAACTTACGCAAGCAATCTATACCACAAAAAAGCAAGCATTACTAAGGTAAAGGGTTTTCCAATAAGAGGTGTAATTTTGAATAGCTATGGTCCTGTAAGCGTGGTCGTGGTGGCCATTTGGCTGATGTTGTTTTTCACTATTAACGGCATATTTCTTTATTACGAAATAAACATGCGATAATGTATCTAAAAAAATGGCATTTTTCTTTGAATATCAAAATTACACCTCTTATTGGAAAAGACTTTATTCTACAATAATGCAAAATGATTATCAAGAAGTGCTTTAAACAAAAGGAGCTGAATTCAGCAGCAAGCAAGACACTTAAATATATATATTCTATATACATACATATATATTCAAGGATACGCTAAATTTTTTGTTTTTGGGAATCTTAAGATGGTTAAGCAGCGATTAGGACCAATGCACATAGCAGGGCGTATTCGCCGGTTATGTAACATTTTGTAACAGCAAAGATTAAGACCAGGCAACATAATTACTTTGTTAAAGGCTCGGCGGGTTCTTTGATGAAGAGTTTATCATCTGTCCCGCACACAGGATTCTAACCGCCATGTGATGTGATGTGATGGGTACATAAGCTATTTGCTAATCCAATATGTTTGGTTGTAATTCTATTTACGCATTTCCCAGCACTGACGGGTAAATATTTTGGTACACGTCTTCTTTGTGTACAAGTTGTGGACGTATATTGCATCAATGGCAAAGAAGCTGTCAGCATTTTTGTATTTGTGTTGATACGCCGATAGGTTAGGCTGGGTTATCAAGGAAAAAGAGGATCAACGAGGGCACAGCCGCAATTGCGGTGTAGCTTGTGGCAGATTAGGAACACTCTACGACGTTGTCTAAAGGAGCTCTGTTTGTAGCAGTTAATTTAAAGGGGCACCAAAAGTGTGATAGTAAAAAACAGAATTTTAAAAGCCAACATTTTGAAGAATTCTGTTTATATGAAAAAGGTATTATTCCAATGTTTATCTATACTATTCCAGAGTCATCTAGGCGTGAATGTTCGTGCAAAAAATTTGACTTATTATTGGACGAGTCGCGCCAACGTAGGCTGGCCACCAGGCCGAACTTGCCTCCATTTAGGGAGATGTGCTGAAATTAAGAGTCGGTCAGTTTGGCTGTGGATTAATTTGTGACCTATATTTGGATCGCTCCAGGTTTTTATACCCAAAGTGACTCATTCTTTTCCTTAGTGTAAATACAGTGTCTCACATATTATTATTCTTATACTTATTCTATGTCCACTCAATTCTGACTTATTGTCACTCAAAATAATTAGCTTACTATGCACTTAGTTAATCGTTACCGAATCACAAATTTAAGGGCGGTTCAGTTGTCTGTCTCAATTCCGTTGCTTCGGATTGTAGGGTATATGAAGTTGAGTTGGTCAGGAGTGGAGTTAAGTATGTTTCTCGGGCGCGACATACAACAGAGGATGACGAAGATAGTTTATCTCCTGGCTTATACACGAATCTTTCCAAACTGTAAAAACGTAGTCATAGAAGCCAAAAAATATTCCCCACTTGGCGAAGTGCGTTACTTACGAAGCAGGTTATTAAAGAGCCACTTTGGCAAGTTCTGAAGTTGGTTAAGTGTTCTTAAGTAACTCTGCAGTCACTTTTATGTGTGCTTCTTTAGCACTATACCTTCAAGTCCTTATTTCCGCTGGGTGCGTAGATATTAGATTTTAATGATACCAAAACATGAAGCAATTCTGAAAACAATCTTGAGGCCAAGTCTGTTAATCTATTTCGAACGTGCTGTGAGGTGGACCGCATGCCTAATATTATCACCTCCGCAACAGAATTGCGATAAATGCAGTAAAATGGAAAGTGCAATTAAATGAGGTTAGATTAATTAAATGATAAAATTAAAAAATATAGTTTTCTCGATTTCGAAATAAATTTTATTAGCCCCTTCGAACTGGATTCGATTAAGACTTAATTATCGTTTAATTTCGGAACTGTGATTGACTTATTATAAAAAATTTAAGATTTCAAAGCAGAGTCAAGCAGATTTCAAGCAGGTCCTGGTGAGAGAAGAGATTTTTCCTTTTTTCCCTTACTTTACATTTGTATTTGTTGTTTTAGGAATTTTACTTGTGATTGCTTGATTTGTACATAAAGGATGGAACATTGCGTTGTACAAAAGAAACAGGCTGTTGAAAACAAGTGCAAATGAAGAAGTACAAGTACAAAAACTCATGATCAATGATGAATTTTGTGCACATGGAGTACCCTATTTTGCTCATATCAAGCGACAAAATTCATCATAGATGATGAGTGTCTATATATTAATATACTCCTCCAAAATGACGATTCTGTGTAAATCCGAAACTATAGGAAACAAAACATTTTCATTCCGTCTCGAATTCGTTGGTTTGTGCAGTGTCGCTCATAAATGCAGAGTTTCACTTATTTCATTTCACTTATTTCAGTAGAGTTACAGAGTACAAGGAATAGCATGGGCTAAGAACACGATTAGTCAACGAGACAATCGCAATGGGCCAAACCAGTGATCAGGGATGGTGGGAATCTAGAACACAATCAAACCTAACGGTAGTTTCGAGCATTTTATGAAATTAAATATTAGAATTCGCCCATTCGTTGGTAGTTCACCCAAACAGAGTTAATATGGGCTTGGAAAATATTATTTGGCAGGTAAACTAGAAGCTCACTTTATTTTGTCTTTTATTACTTTACAGAGAATTAAAATTTCATCCAAAACAGAAATATTCCCAAATCTTTCCGAAAATTATAGATTCGGAGTGTTTTTAGAAGAACTTTTCTCTTAATGTTATGTGCCGCATTTACATTCGCCGCTGCACAATGATAAAAATTCTGAACTAGCGAATAAAAGTATGATGACCCAATTTTTATAAATGGTCTGAATGGAATGGTCGATGTGTTCTTAAAAATAATTAATATCTAAAGCCGATTCTGACCTCTATAGAGCTCGATTACATCCCATTCTGCACATTAAACTATAAGCAACAAACATCAATTGTTTAAATGTTTTGTTTAAGTCAATATATTTTAAATGTTAGATTCTATGAAAAAAATATCAGAAAAGTAAAGCTAATTTATGTTCAATAAGTCTTACTTCGGCATAAATCGGGCACCATGCAAAATGCCCAATCGTGTTTTTCTTCTTTTTGTTGTTTTTGTTTTTGGCGCTGACCCCAACAAGGTCAAAAAGGGGTAGTCACTTCCGGTTCCGGTTTTATAGCCCTTTGAAATTAAACCGTCTATATCTCCTAACCTACAGCAAATATCGCCTAAATTTCTAAAGAAAGCTAAGGAATCCTACTTTCTTATATTAGTATTGGGATAATTACGTGACTTAATTATGCATTTTCTTATATAATATAAATGCAGGGTATTTATAATCCTTTTTAGCGGTACCTATGGCAATTCGCTATGTACTGTAGGTTAGGAGACATAAACGGTTAAATTTCAAACTTCGAAGGGCTATAAAACCGGAAGTGACCACCCCTTTTTTGAGTTGTTGTGGGATCAGCGCCAAAAACAATAACACGATTGTGCATTTTGTACGGTGCCCGATTTGTTCCCTTACTTCAAACACAATAACACAATATATGTTATTTTCAGTATTACTGATACTGTACGTATTATTCATTCCGAAAGGGCCATCTTATTTATATTTCTATTTTATTGTACATTTCACAAAAGAATATTTGGTCAACAAAAACTATTTTGTAAACAAGCTCAGTTCCTCTCTGCCAACGTTCTATGCGAGCAGATTTCTGACATTTCGCACCGACAACTATCGGTAGCGACAATGTTGTTGTGTTTACAATATTGGTATGTCTAACACCAGCTACGCAAAACACATTATTTTATGGCCAGTTTTTTCGAACGTTATTATAACCCTTTATATTATTATAACCCATATAAACAGCATTATAACTCATTAAAACACTTAAAACCGTAAAGAGTGGCAGCGTCAAGGGCCAGCGTCGCGTTAGTCCTAATATCTAGTGTGGGTTGAAAGATATCACTCATCAAAAAATTCAAAAATCCCACATTTAAAACACTACAACTCCTAAAATAAATGTATCCACCCTCCCATATCACAGCGTAATTTAAAAAAGAAGAGGTAAATTTTAGGTAAACTGCACCCATAAAAAATCTTTAACAGATTTACCGTTACGAATTGCCTCCAAGGATCAAATCGGGGTCCCGGCAGTATCTTCAATTTTGTTGTAGTTTTAACGGTGATTACAAGAACAACAACAGGAAAGATTTTTCACGTCCGGTTCCGGTGTTATAGCCGTATGAAATTTAACCGGCTGTATCTGCTAAACTATATCGTATACCCGGTTGGAGTATATACCGTTAAAAACACAAATTAAATGCCTTTCATTTATGTTTTATTTATTTTATTTTTATATTAACTTTTTATTGGAAACCTTATAGTTTTGGAGAAAAACGCCATTTTTTCCAAAATACCAGTACCTTTTTTTCCTCCAAAAGGATATATGCTACAGTTTAGGAAATACTGGCCGAACCGGAAGTGAGCTTTGTTGTTGTTGTAATCACCGCTAAGAACTACAAGAACAAAAATTCAAAAAATTGGAGATACCATTGGGATCCCAAATTTGGCCAAGCTCTAAAATTTCGAAATCCAGAAAAATTGTATTTTATTGCACCAAAAATAACAACAACAACAAAGATAAGAGCTTCAGATTAAGAGAGATAATGGTAGCTTTAAGCCAAAAATATTATTATTGCTCCCTTCGTTGAATACCAATGGCCTTGGCTATACGCAGTATCTTTTGAAACGGTTTCACTCAGTTCGCGTGACAGGGAGATGAGGAAGATAGAGAAAAGTCTACACTCTGGTATCGAGTGTAGAGAATTTCTGAAACGGAAATAGACCCTGCTTCTTAGTTTCTTTTCACGCACATAAGTAAGCAGTTAGCGAGCGAAAGAAGTGCGACGTAGTTTGCCGACTGCGTGTTTATATTTTCTCACACTGTGGCCAACATTTGAATATTCAGTATTGTTTTTTAACTTCACACACACATTGGTGGGTGTCACACTTGACATCTTGAGGCCGCCTCAGAAAAAGTTGTTTACGTTGCACCCTGTCACACTACAAAAAATTGTGCGCGTCCTCAAACTCGTGTACGTGCAAGCGGTTGAGATGTGTTTGTAAGCGCTTTCATTTCAGCGAAAGCACGGTATTCTTTTGGGTATTGATAAATATTTTGAGTAATTTTTTTAAAATAAGGATGGGCAATATTTTAATATTTAAGAAATAAGTTACTAGAGCTAATAATAATAAAAATAAAAATTACATAATACAATAAAATTCTAAACGAAAACAATGTAATGTAAGAAAAAACACTAAATCAGCCGCTTTTTCCATTCCATACATTTTTTCTTTCTACCGGCATGCATGTTTTTTTAAGCGAAGCCTTTGCTGTGGCTGATACGCATAACAAAACAGAAATGAGAAGGCAACAGATAAGAAAAATTTTTAGACCGTGCTTCGAGTTTGTATACATGTGTTTGACGCTCGTGAGGCAGCCAAAATTTTAGCGATAACGTTGAGGCGAGCGTGGATTGAAAGCTGTTCCACTTTTTGCAATCAACCAATCAGAGCGTGTGAGTCTGGCGCATAGATGCCCAGTGTGACACCCACCATTGGCATCACATGTTTACGACTTTTGAAACCAAATGAGAAACCACAGTGTCTAGCCACCAATGATATGACATACCGGTAGTGAAACGGTTTCAAAAGATACTGCGCCAAGGTGAATAAGAATTAAAAATATTGATACAATTGCAACCCTGAGTATTAGAAATTACAGAAAAAAATTCAGATTAAATATCGTTAATCCGAATTACAGATAGATATATAGATATAATATATCTTTTGAAAGAAGTAAAAATGATAAACACTGCGATATTGTTCCTTAATTCTTTTATAATAAAATGAGTTCGGATGAAAGCAACTCGGATTCAGATAAACTATGCGAAAATGCTATTTTTGTGCAACTCTTAAGTGCAAATAAAATCCTGTTTAACAAAGAACGTACACCGAAAATACAAAAAAAGAAAGAGCTGGCTCTTGAAGCAATCAGGATCGACTTCAATTTAAAAACCAAGCAAAATTTAAATGTAAAACAAATAAAAAAAAAATTCAACAATTTAAAAATTCGTGTACGAGAAGCAGCAGACAAAATCAGATCAGGATATTCGAAAAGGGTACTTAAGGATTGGGAAACTCAGTTTCTGGACTTAAACGATGGAGACGACAAAAACCAGAGTGTTTTCAATGTAGGCCCTGGTAAGTAAATGTAAAGCCATTCCTTAAGAAAATTAAATATTGTACTGCTAAAGAAATGTTCTGTACCCTTATAGAAGGAAGAGAGACTCTTGACGCGAAGGAAATGTTGAACGAAAATCCAGTGGACATACTATCCAGCCTAAAATGTACAAGTAACATTCTTTTAAAAAATGAGGACAGCCCGACATATAAACTCTTTGGAACAGAAGAACTGAAACGATTACTATTGATAGCACAAATAAAAGCAGCTCAGGCCCAAGAAAAAGCTGCTGTAGCACAGGAGAGGGCTGCTATTGCAGAGGAAGCACTCGCCTGCGTAAAGAAAAACCATCTGCTGCAAAATGCATTTTGGTCATAGCGGAAGAAATGCAACTAAGATACACGATATGGAAGCCCGATATTATTGATAGAAATCAAAATCAAAACCGAGCACTACTGTGCATGCTTGGCAAGTAGGAATTCCTTTGTTGTTGTTTTGTATGTAAAAATGGGAATGTGATTCCGCTCTCAGACCGAGCACTAGAACTCGGTCTAGCGTACATCAAGTACACCGAGCACACCGGTGTTGCTTAGTCTAAATATTCACAAAAGTATTGAAAAATGTAGTGGTGTGGGAAAATGGAATGGACTGATAAATTTATCAATTATATTCCTCTGATTATCGTTGCAAAATACTACGCATTTATATATGCTCACACATTTCATTAATATAAGCACTTGGTCTCGTGGTCTCATCGCGTCGAAAACTACAGCTCAAATAATACGTTTTCTCATTTGTGTAATAGACGGGTTGCTTTTGAAGGTAAAAAAATATCTATTTTTTAAGAAAGCAAGCGTGGGTCGAGCACAAGCGTAAACACTCCTTTAGCAACAAATTAGCAATTTAGCAACTTCGAGGACAACAAATTCTTTTTAGTTGCGATTCACTCCAGGAAAAGTTGTCTTTACCAATCCGTGGATTATATGGTCATCAATAATTACGGACTATTTTCCGATTTATTGTGAACTATATTACAATGTTGCATGTTTTTAAGATCTGTAAGAGTTGTTTAAAGATATCTATAATGAACGATTTAAAAAGAGTGGTTAGTAACCACTGGTTACGTTATTATACTTTCTGAAAAAATCAAAGTTTTTTCTTTGATTATTAAATTTAATACAGGAAAAAATCAAATTATTATTGCCGTCTGCAGTGTTACGCATATCGCACAAATCACTGTCTATTACCTTAACTTTATAGAGATAGATCTAATTATAAGTGTATCAGTTAAGTGAACAGTCTATTTATGAGTTTGACATTATAAGGCCTTAGGTCTGATTTTTTAAACCAATTTTTGGAAGGTACATTTGGAAATGGTTCCGAAAAAACACCTCCGCTGCCAACTTGTTTTGCCTTGTATTTAGCCGACCACTGATCTTTTATGGTTTTATTTACATATATTCCTGTGTGCTTCTTTCACTGAGTATTTGAGCCTTTTCATTGAAGTCTAATCCAGTTTATGATGGGTACCACGTAATTATCAGAACTAAGTTTATCGCTTTGTGTATTAATTTAAGAATTTTAGTGGCCAAGTCGTTTTTTCATCTGTATAACGCACGCATTGTAACTATCAATAAAAATAAAAGCTTTCGTGATTCCGTCCTCTATCATAATTTTAACCGCTTTAAAAATGGCCATTAATTCTGCTGTACGGGATGAAACCTCTTGATTTATAGAGAAAAGGAAAGTACAATCTTCCGATATGTTGCATGCCGCATAGCCTGACGCATCCTCAAAAATGGCTGCATCCGTGGCCCAGATCGAATATTCTCTTTTTTTTATAATTTTCATATATTTTTAAGTATTTTTGTTTAATCACTGTAACTGGGGAGTTCTTATTTATGTTCTCTATCTTTTTAATTATTGTAGGTTAAGAGAATATTGGACTTGTAGAGAAAAGGATTCTCGCGGAGCTAGTCTGTCGAAGAAATCTTTAAATTGAAAAAAAGTATAGTTATAGCTATAATAGATTTAACATTATCATTAAAAACGAAGTTATTAAAAATGATAGGATGGAAATACTTGAAATAGCTAGATATATCGACCTTTCCGTTGGTGGAAGAATGCGGGACAAAGCATAAAGCAAAAGAGTATATTTTATCCTGAAAACATTTTGTTTTTGCAGCTTTTATGGCTTTTTTCAGTTCTTTTGTAGACGAAATCAATTCATCGGCTTTTTCAAATGTTTTCATTAGATTATATTTGTTTTGAGGTGCAACTTTTAAACTGAAAAGCTTGTCGTCGTTCCACCATGCTTTGGGGGATGCTTGATTGTTATTATCCAGTTTGACCGTAGAGGCTTGAATAGCTTTTTTGAATTCAGTTTGGATTTTTTCCGCAGAATCGAATAAAATGATTTTACGCAGTGATTAAAAGGAAAGAAAGTATATGTAATAGAGAATTGTTTAGGGTCAATATAATGGGAATATGATGACTGCCAACTAGACGACAGCTCAGAACTGACCAGTCAATGTTTAAAAAGGAGTTTGTAACCGCTTAGCGCTTCACGTTGTTTTCCTCTTGCAGAGTCAAGCGTGTCACCATATGACTTGATCCGGGCATTCAATTCACCTTGATCGAGTGTGGGAAATAGACTTTTATTGTTTTTAGAATTAGAATATCCATTCCATACTTGAGTTGTATGGAATTATTGTAAAATTGATGTTATCGTGCAGCGCTATTTCCACCCCATCGTAATTGTCATTTCTGGTTTTGTAGCTAAGATTAAAATTGAGAACTTTGCAAAAGTCTTTAGTTTCATCTATGAAGAAAACTTCATATAAAATAGTATTTGTATATTATTGTTGTTGAGAAAAAATTTTATTAATTTTTATTCGCTTTCAGTCTTTGTATGTTATCTTGCAATATTTTTGTAATTTCTAGTTTTTATTGTTTTTTGTTTGATGCGTCTTAAGTCTTCTATTGCATTTGTAGAATTAAGCTGTTGTCTGACATTAATTACAATATTTTCAGTTTTCGAGTCAATTGTTTGTAGATTTGTGTGATCAGCTAGTATTTTTGAAATAAAATTAGCTGCGTTTTTTTAATGAACTGTATAGATCTTCGCCATACAACTGACACTTACTCAGGTTTTACCCAGGTAGCTATCTGGGTTATAGGGAAATTTTAGGATTTCCCTCTATTTTGAATATAGCCAACTTCACAAATTTTGAAAAACGTCAAAAAATAAAATTGAAAAATTATTTTGTTTGAAGACCTGTATAATTCATTAAAAACACGCGATTCAAATATGGCGGTGGCGGGGTGCTAGTATGGGGGTGCATGGCTGCTAGTGGCGTTGGAAACTTGGGGATAATGAAGAAGCTATGGACCACCGTACATACATCGATATATTGAAGAGAAATTTGAAGCTAAGAGCTGGAAAATGAAGCGTATATCAGTGATATTATTTTCAGCAAGATAATTATCCCAAAAACATGGCTCACAACACCAGGATGTACTTGGCGTACAATATTCCATATATGCTCAACACACCACCACAGAGTCCTGATCTCAACCCCATTGAGTATATGTGGAATATGCTTGAGAAAAGGATCAGGGCGCATCATATTAGCTCAAAGTCTCCACTAGATGATGTTCTTCAGGACGAATGGGTGAAAATCGAACCTCGCTTTGTACAGAAAGTTGTGGAATCGATGCCGGACCTTCTTAAAGCCCTTATTAAGAATATAGGCTACCCCACAAAATATTAAAAAAAAAGTTAACAGTTTATAAACATTTTTAGTTACTTTGTTTGTGAGTGTACGAAGACTTTATTGGAACTGATTCAGTGACTTTTTTGCGATTTTAGTTAATAACTTTTGGATTAATTGATGAAATTGGTTTATTTTTTTGTTAAATTGAAGGAAATGGTTTAATAAACAAAGCTGAATTAAATTTTTTTTAAAATTCTTGCCACGCATTACCTTTTTTTACCAATGAAGTTGTGACGAAGTGCTGTACGAAGACTTTAGTGGAACACTGTATTTCTATGTCTTTAATATCTAATAGCCTTATTCCAAGAGTCACGGTCGTGTCTAAATCGTCTTTAAATCGTCTCTCACTCGTCTTTGGTATTCCAAGAGTCACGGTCGTCTTGAAAATCGTCTCTGAATCGTCAACGACGTAAACTTTGGTCGTCTTGAGGTATTCTAAGAGACGATTATCGTCTTAAATAAGACGAGTGCTTTTTAGTTGTCGTCTCATACAAACATAAATTAATTTAGTGCACAATATAAAAGTGGAACTCCATAGCATGCGTATGCGTGCGTTTGACATTTGGAGTTTTCGAACATTTACGTGCGTACCTAACTAGCAACTCCATAGCATGCGCGCGCGTGCGTTTTTCAATCAGCTGCTAAATATATTTTGAGTGAATGATTTTGTGAAAACTATGGTTGATTTTGTGTAAAAAGCGCAAGTATGGGCGACGATTTCGGATGTTTCTTAATGATAATTGGCAGTGTAATTGCAGTATACATGCAATACACTGAATTAATGAAAGGAAGAAGGAAGTTTCAATTTGTTCCGATAATCAACGCTTCCTTTAACCTACATATATATTTTTGTGCACGCACACCTCGTTGATTAAGTTTTCGCCATTCATTTTCTGTAAAATATAAACAAAAATATTATTCCAATTCAACAAAACGTAAACAATTTGAAGTTGGTTGCTATGTCAACTGTCATCCACACGCATGAAAGTAGAAAATTTTCTACTTCCATCCGTTTTCGAATTTAAGTTCGAATTTCTTGCGTGCGGTTGCATTTCCATGCGTGCCTATAGAGTTCATTTCATAAGAACGTGTGTATTCTACTTATATGTCAAACGCACGCACACGCATACGCATGCTATGGAGTTCCACTTTAAAGCTGGACTTCGTATTTATGCTTTATATCATTTTTTTTAGTTATATGTAGCTACATACAGTCGAACTTCCTTATAGTGAACTTCTCTACAATGAAGTTCTCCTTATTATGAACTAAAATCACAGAACACACAAAAAATATTTCTGTATAATGAAGTTTCTATATAGTGAAACAATTGTCTGTCCCCGTGGAGATTCACTATAGGGAAGTTTGACTATATGAAACTGATAATTTTTGATGATTCTAGAAAAGGAAACAAAATTCACGAAATTTCCACAACCAAAAATTAATCGACAGAGTCCATATTTTCGCGCACAACTCAACGCACAAAATAAAAATGCAGTGTGTTGTTTTATGTTTTATGTAAGTGTTTGTTTAAAAACACTTATAAAAGCATTTTAACATTGCTCAATTCTCCGCTTGGAATTGAAACTGTCTTTGTTTACCATTTGCCTCATGGTTGCAAACTAACAAAAAGAGATAAACAATTTTTTGCTACAATTTAAACGAAATAATATACAATAGCACTTATATCAATCTACATATAATTTGCCAAGTTTATTCTATATTTTGTCAACGTTTGTTGCCAAAAAAAACAAATTTATAAGGTTTTCATTAATTGAAATTAACCTCAATTATAATATTTTCGTCTACCATCACTAAAATTTGCATCTTATGCACAAACCTTTTTGGCAAATAACAATGGCTGTAAAATAAACGTATAGTCCGGTGACCGCGACGTAAGAGCAAGACGAGACGAGTTCCGTGACTCTTGGAATAGGTCTGTTACGTCGTCGTGACTCGTCAGAGACGATTGTCGTCTTAGTCACCGTGACTCTTGGAATAAGGCTGTAAGTTTATTAAAGTCTTGGTTAAAGCGATAGTATTTATAGGAATTCTGTTGTTCTTGGTAATTTTGTCAACGTAGACCAAGAAATGCACTTTAATGTCATCGTCATAATGTAATTCACAGGAGTCTGTCATCTTAGCATTCTTTTTTTAACCGGTGGTGGGAACCGAGTTTTCACTAACCTCCGTTTTCCTTTTTTACTTTTTTTAAAAGTTTAACAATCAGACAGACTTGAGCGATTACCGTTTAACACAAAGTCGTTTGCGGAATTGCTAAAAAGTTTAACTTTATTTCCAGAAAGCACTCGAGCACAACCACTTTACAAAGATTTAGAAAAATCCTTTTTAATTAAAAAGATGGCCGCTACCACACACTAAGAAAGAAATATGTCCACACTCTTCGGGATGGTTAGAGGAAGTTGATCACAAAAATTAGAGTAAAATGCCAACCGAGTTTGCACGGTAACGTAACCACGACCTTACATACGTTATATCAAAATCACTAAATTGTATTGTTAAAAATGTATACATATGTAAAAATGTAATGTAAATGTAAATATATACACTTTATGCCTTTAAGATAATATATTTTATAAAAGACGGAGTAATCTCTTCCATTTAAAATACAAAAACATTATGTACATTATATATATGGTCCATACGCAAAGTGTGTAAAATAAAAATGCAGCAAGCTACACTGTAGTTTGTTTCTACAACATGCGAAATTAAATCGTATTTTTCCTTAGTTTTTCTTACAATAATCCATAGCAACAACCACTAGACTCACACTAATTACTCTTTGGAGCAGCAAGAGAAGTGTCAGACGGCGGTGCTGTAGTTTGATGGTGCTTGGCTACTGCTTGCTGGGCGCTGCTGAGATTTATATGACCCTCAGATGCTCGGGAACGCAGCTCCTTTTCAACAGATTTATTTACATTTTTCGAAATAACTTGCTTAATTTTTTGATTTTCATTGAATTTTGCCTTTTTAGGCTGAATCGGGGCGTCTAAAAAAATCATATTATCAGCAACTTGATGGCAAATCTAAAAGACTCCTTACTTGCTCTCCGTGAGAATGCTGCAGCATCCTTTTGTTTTTGTTTCCTTTGGATGTTGACTGGTAACTTCGCTTTCTTAAACTTACCCTGAGGCATTTAAACACTTTTATTATTATAAGATTAGCGTGTTTACTTTTATAAATTAGATTTCCTCACCTCTAAAACGTGTGTTTTTCTCAAAGATGATTAACAAAATTGACAGTTACCGTGCTGCCATATTTTTTTATTATAGATCCTACAAACGGATAATCAGTCTCGCTACTGATCTCTCTTATAGTCGAGACGTAACGCAACATTCATGTGAACGTATCACAATGGCTGTGAACTGTTTGCGATAATTTTTGTTCTTTATATATTTCATTCATTTATCGATTACTAATGCCGTGTTTACACGGGGGACACGTGTGGCACGTTTGGAACTATTCATCGACCGAGTCCCCGACAGCGTTTACACGGGGGATACATTGGATTGTGGAACGTTGTGACATGGATGATTTTATTGCATAATTTTTTAATACTTTTTGCTACCATTTCCATACCTTTAGATACTATTTAAGAATTTATAATACTTTTTGACTATAAACTTTGCAAACCTTGTTTTACACTCAACTTCGTGATACCGCCGTGATTATAAGCGAAAAAATAATGGAAAGTTTAGAGGAAATAGAAATTTAACTAATTTCGATGACAAGTGGATATATAAACGCGTTATTTACAATTCAGCAAGAAAATGCTGAAATTATAGCCGATGTAATACAAACTATAGAAATATTGGAAGAAGTGCGGAGTGCTGAACCCATTCGAAGAAGAAGTTGTTGGGTGAAGGATTGGAGGAAACGCAAAAGCTCAAATGGAGCATTTGCCATACTATACAACGAAATCAAAGTCTCCGACACATTTTCCTATAAAAATTACCTCAGAATGACTGAGGATAAATTCCATTTGCTACTAAACTTTGTGAAAAGAGATTTGGAGAAGGCCGAAACGACTATGCGGAAATCTGTACCATCTGAGGAAGAAGAAATAGCAGTTGCTGTAAACTGAAATTTTATTGTTGTTTTTGTTGTTGTTTCTAATGCTAACTCCAAAAACCACAACGCTTTTATTCGCTTTCGTCTGGTTTCCGAGTTATAGCACCTTGAAGTTTTAAGATTTACGATCTTTGTAATGTAATATGGGCCTAAAACGCATAAAACCAACGATATTTCATAGTCGAATCAAATTTTTATCGGATTCTTCTGATATAGGAGAACTCCGTAGCCGGTGTAAGATTTATGATTTGAAAAATGAGTTATTTAATTGCGCTCTTAACTCATTCTCTCTTCGCCTTTTTCTAAAATTCAATGAGACAAAAATATTTTCAATATGAGCATAAATTTATTAAAAATATTAAATACTTTTTTGAAATATAACGAAAACATATATTAAGTAAAATAATAACTCCATATATTATGCTGTATACCATATTAAAGCTAAATATGCTTTTCTAAAACACAATTTTGTATATACCTCAACGTTTCCATTTAAAAGAAAAAATTTAAGACCAAACCGTAATTTTTTTACAAAAACCTAAATAAATCCATTAATTTTTAAGCTTATTAAAAAAACATATATAACATAAATTATGCAGATTAAAAACTCCTCAAGCTCTCAAATAATGTATGTATCTTTCATCCCGACATCTGACTTTAGGAGGTATCTCGTTTTCAAGAGGAAAAACATCCTTATTAGTGGTAGAAAAATAGTGAAATACTGTCAACCAAGCCAAGTCTAATTCTCATACAAGCTTTCTTATATCAATATTGCCATGAATGCTCGAACTCCATACATACAGGAACTTATTTCTAGGTTTCTTAGATATTTCATACTCTTATTCTCTTTAGTACATTCTCCATCATGGAACGAATTGTTCAAATAAGAAGCGAAAAAGGCACACAATTTAATATTTGTTTTCAAAAATTCACTATCAGACATATTTTATTTCATAGCATTGTTAACAGTACTAATATTAATTTCATAATTGTTCTTATTTTCATTTTAATGAATAAGATTTAAATAATAATTAGATGTATTATAAATAAATACATTATTGTTTAATATACTGACCAATTTAGAAAAGTTTAACTGTTGAGCTTTCCTACGATTATTCCAGTCACGATTAACCCTATTATCACAGCAATCGCTAGAAGTATTAGCATTTTGCGACGGTAACTTTGTCGATGCTCAGCAGCTTTTGCAAGCTCATCACGGCCAAGCTCTACCTCAGCCGCAGTTGTATCAATACTGGTTTCAATTCTATCTGCAAAATTAAATGCAATTATTTAAAGTAAAATATACGAAGCACCTATTATAAACTCGTTCTGCTTACCAACTTGTTCGGTTTGCGCTTGCAGAATACTACTAACAGTCCTCATAATTGAGTTAACATCAAGAATATCAGCCTCTATTTGTTTGATTTGCCGTTCCCGTTCAACGAGCATATCTTGCTCGAATTGCAAATTGACCTGAGTTTCTCTTTCACGCTGTATCAATTCAGCTCTGTCAGATTCAGCAGCCGACTGTTCATCCTGCCGCTGAGCATTTGCCGACTGCGTGTAAGTTAGTTTCATGGCAGAAGAAATTTTCTGTTGAACAGCAGAGTAGTTTTCTACCACACTCCGGAAGTCATTTGTAAGCTTTTCGAGTTGCAGTTTTTGTTGTTTGTCTCCGCGTCGCACAACTGATGTAAGCCGCTGAAGATCTTTGCTAGTTGTCTCAATGAGCGTATTCGTCTTTGCATTTATGTTGTGCACTTTTTCTCGCATTGACTGCTGATCTCGAGGAGTGCCTATTACTTTATATATCTTTTCCAGTTGCTTCCAACTGGAATTAACAGAGTTAATATTATATGCTATGTCTTCACTCAATGACATGAATTCCGTTGGGCTAAACCCTGAAAAGTTTACATCAGGAAGATTCGAAGTGCTCGAGGTAGCTCCGTAATCTCTGATGTTAGATTGGTTGTTCATGTTGCGAGCCATCCTTCAAAAGGTGTAGGAAAACAATTTCCGTAGATCTAGTACTGAAAGTAACCACAAATATTTGTTAATATTTTATCGAATTATATAACTGCCGTCAAGAAAACACTTCCAAAAGTAAATAGATTCCAAATGTAACACCGTTTATTTAATAAGTGTTAACCTTTTATACCTCCGTAAGAATGTGTTGGAGTATATTAAGTCTGCACTTCAATTTGTAACGTACAGAAGGAGTAATGTACTTATGGAAACTTATTAGTCAAAATAATAATGTGGTACTTTTATAGTCCAATGATAAAGTGCACTATAGTTAAAGTATACTGTAATTTGAAAGTATACTTAAAATTGTTTGATTATTTATAGTCATGAATAAAGTATGATTTAACTAAAGTTAAAGGCAAATATTTGATTAAAGTTCACCCTGTGAGGTTCAATAATTTTTAAGTAATTTTGAATTGAATTTGAATTAAACTGAAATATTACTTATGTTGACTTTTGGTAGTTACGATAAATATTGTACATAATTGATATTATTGAAATAATAATAATAAAATTGAATTGAAAATACAAATGAGTTAAATGTGAATAAAAAATATTTATTTGTAAATAACTTTTAATAATTAATTGAAGATATGTTAACACCAAATTATATATTCGCAGAAACTAAGATAAAGAAAGTCCTGGCCAAACCGTCTTTAACGGATAAAACTAAAACGGATACACTTTTAGTCAAACATAAGTAAGATGAACAGCACTTTTGCTTAAAGTATACTTTTTCCATACTAAAGTGCACTTTAAATATTACTATAAATATGCGTCAATGTGTTCTACCAATATTCGGAGTTGAAAAGACGAAAAAAGGAAGGGGGAAAAATTGAGAAATAAATCGGTGTGCTGAGAAGCTATAATATACATACATACTACAAATACAAGGATTAAGTAGCTTCAAATATCTGCCAATTATGGGTGGTCCGACAACTTTTGCATGTTATTACAAATATGTAGGTATAATAGATTGATCTGGACCACAAAGACAAAGTGAACGCCTGTACATTTCTTATTAATGTTCACCAATTTATCGCCAATGGACATGGTGACACCTAAGTTGAGAATCATACTGAGGTGCATGAATACATTAAGCACCCTGCCAAGTAATTCCTCAATCTCTGCGGGGCTTCTCCGTTATACACCCAACGGAAGCCAACTCTTCAATATTGCCACCGCTATATAAACTTATAGTGGCTGAAAATATACTATAGTGATTGAAGAAGCCCATCGTAAACACCACGATGTCTATGGACGGGACTCAGTAGAAACAATACACGGCTACTGACAATGGATAGAAACCAAATAACAATTCTTATTAGGAGAAATCGAGAATACAAGCAAGCAGGAAATCGATTTTATTCGAAACCTGCTGTGTGAATGCCCTGCTCTGAAAGATGACGCTCTCAAAGACGCAAGGTTCTTCCAGGATTTGGCCGAGGCTGCAGTGGTCAGAGCAGGGTGATTTTCAGATACAATACGTTCGCGACAGATTACATAGGTTCTTCGACTCTTCGGACCTATATCGTGAAGGCAATCACTAGGGCCACATCAGCCTGAGTTGAAATGGTGACTCTTTAGACACACGCCCCAACATATCCTGACCAAAATAAAGTGGCCAGATCATAGACGAAAATATATAATTCACATGTACAAAGTATATTATATTATATTACACACTATAATTCTTACACACTATTTGGATTCGCTAATTTGGAAAAACATAAGTCGCTACAATAAATCTCATTCATTATTAACATGTAGTATTAACAAAGGACGTGGTTTATTAAATCATTGCAACACATCAGCATATGTAGCTTGCAAATGTGCACAGTAATGTGCATTGTACATGTACGCATT
The DNA here is from genome assembly GCA_949629155.1 of Myopa testacea. Classification (NCBI taxonomy): domain Eukaryota; kingdom Metazoa; phylum Arthropoda; class Insecta; order Diptera; family Conopidae; genus Myopa; species Myopa testacea. The sequence goes on along the minus strand of OX451348.1, from coordinate 6,877,134 downwards.
GTGGATTATTCAAGAAAAACAATTTCCTGTAAATATTGTATAAGTATGCATTATTTTGATTAAAATATTCATTGCAAGATACGATACTTTATGGCTTCTCGCATAAGTATGTATCTTTGCTCGCACTTACAGAAGAACCATTCGAAGACTTTTCTTCTCTTGTAAATATTAGTTGTTCATTATAATGAATAGTAATAAATATATAGTCATTGTCGTCATAAAAATTTTTTGGTAAAGATTAAAAACTTAAAATATAAAAAGGTTGTTCGAAAATTTAATATATCTGATGATTCAACATAACAGAATATCTCAAAAAAGCTTAACGCAAAAAGTTCAAATTGCTGATTTTATATCCACAACCAACAAAGCATATTAATATTTTTAACAGCGGAAAATATAAATATGCACACCCATAAATACTCTACCTATTGTAATACTACAAGTACTAGCTATCTTCCAGGCGTAGCTTTTCTTCTCCTAGAAGTGCACCAAAATAAGGACGAAGCGAGACAGAAATTATGCGTCGAATATTTTAATTAGATTTCTGCTTGATTTCGAAACAATTATTATTAGAATTCACTGTTGACAGATTTAATAACAAAGGAAATAAGCTATCTAGCACGAGACAAAACTACATATGAAAAACTAAGCTCTATATCAACCAACTGAAATTAACGAGACTGCGACTTCCCACTATCACGAAGTCGATCGATGAAGAATTCGACGTTGTTGTAAGGCAAAGTAAAACATATGACAGCACAAAGAGAAATGTCAAAATTTCCATTTGATAGATCTTTCTGGTTTGCTGTTAAAGCACAAGTTCCATATATTTCGCCCTGCTAATCAACAAGTCTTCTCAGCCATATGGTTTTCGAGAAAAACGGAATTTAAGATTATTAGTACTTTTTTGTTAGTACTATTTTTTTGATTCATTAATTTTTTTGAAGTAAAATGTATAATTAACCCACATAATCATGTCAATACAAATGCAGATAATACACTACGAACATTGTTCGGAAAAATTGTAAAATTATTAATGCTTTCTGTACAAAATTGTCGCTCTCAGCAACTCTCTTCAGAGTTGAGTTCATCCAGAGAGGGATGAGCTTCTGCGAGACAAAAGAAAATGATTGCTGTTGGCGAGGAAAAACTTTTCTAACAGTGTGAAACTTCAACTTATATTGTCAACGCCACAATACCAAACAAAATTTTGCGAGAGAGCGGAAATAGTTCATCGAACATTGGTTCGTAGCAGTGTTGCCGTTAGGACACACATGTGTGCAGTTTACAGTTTACTCGCGTTTTTAAACAGGACGAATTGTTTGTAGCTCTGCAACTAAATCGCCCCCACATCTATTTCTACCGGCGTTATAGTTTTGAGGTGTTAAAACGGCACATCTGTAAATTAATGCAACATCCTAAATTAATGAGTCTTGCGTTTAAAATATTAGTAGATTTATATTAAAGGACTTTCGGGGATCTATGTTTTAAGTCATAATCTACTTTTTGAATTTTTCAATAATTATGGAGATCATTTAGTTTTACGAAAAAAATTGTGGATGTGGCAGTTTATATGACAATTAACTGTGGTACCTAAATAAGTGGTACGAAACGCTGTTTCGTGACGTAATTAAATTTTTCACCTCAACTAAATTTTTTAATTCAAGCAACATTTTTTAATGTTTTGATGTTTTTTTCTCTATTTCAGAAAAATTTGTTAATGAATGAAGCTCAAAGTATTTTTATATTACAAAAAAAACACATACAAATACTAACACATATGCATTTTTTATTTATTTATTGTTTTAGTTTCTGTAACCCTTTGCTTTAGCCTTTATTTTCGAATAAACGCACACAACATTCGCCACAATTGCATTTCAATTACAACATTTACTTCTTCGTTTATTTCTTTTATGCTTAAGATTAATTGTAATATAATAAATTTTAATTGTAATAAATAAAAGTTAAATGCTTTCCGTAACTTTTACTGCAACGCTTGTCGTGTTATGGACAGGAACAAGTGTCAATGTCAAGGACATTGATGTGGTCTTTGGCGGAGGTCACTTCTCAATACAAATTCTCACCTTTCTGTGGACAGCTCTTGTTAACTGCACATATATTCTGAAATAAGTAGATAAATGAAATCTGATCACATTTCAGACAATTACCCTGTTTTTAATTGTACATGTTTAACTATTACCCTGTTCTCTTCCTTACTCCGCATTAGATGAACTCTTCCTTCGACTGTAGCAATCCATCTTGCAATTCCTTCGAGACGTCAAGACGTTCTTCTTCTTGGTCGCTTGGTATATGCCTTAGACAAGATGCCACAATAGTTTCCAATCATTGCTAAGTGGATAAGAAACTATTGTATTAAAAACATTTTAATAATATTGAATTTGCTTCACGTTTCCACTACAAATATCTATTATAAACAAATAATTTCAACTTACGGAATTCACTTCACACTTGCAGTACACTGATCTGTTGATGTTGTTATACAATTAAAGCATTAACCACAACCAAGACTACAGGCTACAGGCTACTAACTGCAAAAGTAGCTAACTTCCAGCACTAACCTCAGTGCTTCCAGTGATAGCGGCGTGAAGCCAGCAGCAAATGTCAAAACGCAAATCTTTTTATATGTAAAACGTAAACAAACACAAAAGAAGAAGAAGCATAGCTACGCCGCCAGAGAAAAATAGAACTCGATCGACTGCAAGCGGCGTGAAGCCTAGCGGCTAGCTGCAAGATGCGTAGCGGCTAACCGCAGATACGTAGCGGCACTGGAAATCAATGTTTTTTTTCTTGTTCCCCATAAGAGCCAATGTAATTTTGACAGATGCCGCTTGTAGCCTGTAGCCTGTAGCCTTGGTTGTGGTTAATGCTTAAGTAAACTCTTGGCACTCGTCGATCTTCATCACAAATGCAACCTTTGCATTTAATTTACTTCTTGTCAATGTGGTTTTACTTGTTCTTTTTTTAGAACCGATGATATTTCGCCTACCAAAACTTCTCACGGTAGCAATGGATTGTTAGCACTGGCCTGCTTTCTCCGATAATTGTCGTCACTCGAATATCAGCTTGGTTAATATTATTTTACACACAATCGTGGATCTCAATCATCAGTATTTTCGTCTGTTCAATAGCGAATGTCGATAGCTAGTCTATTATAAATATAGTGCCTTAGAACTGTTTTCGTACCACGCACACACTTTTATACACAATTTATTTTAATATCTATTAATTTAATGCGCTTATTAATTCAATTTAATTCAATAAACAAAAACGATTGCCCGATTCCTTCAAAAACTTCTGTAAATGAACGAAACGTCATTTAAAATGTCATAAAACCATGACGTCTTATGGTGAATAACACGGATACTATACGTGTAATAAATTTTCGTTTTATTTTGACACATTTATTGGCGGGAAAAGAGTTTCCCATCTCATTATCTCTGCCGCAGTCGGTGATCGCTGATCTTTCGGAACGGCAGAATCGTGGAATGTTAAGCATGGGTTTTGTTAAAATTTGCAATTGTGACTAGAAGTTGTCTTTAAATTTGGTTTGGCGCATTTAGAATTTGGTCACGTTTTTGCTGTATCGGGACGTGGAACTCAAACTACATTGAGCACCGTTGGTTTTGCCACTTGTTATTCAGAACAGACAAGGCGAAGTACTATATCAGAAGAAAATAGGTAAATTTCAAATAAATTAATAACTAGGATTTATTAGAAAAGTTTCTTACGTTGTCTCACCGAATTCTGAAATGAAAATTTTTATAAAAATTACAACTGATCAGTTCGAATTGCATATTTCAATTGATGTTCCGTGTGTATGAGTTTATGTGTGCCCAACATAGTAAACTTTAAAAGAAATGGATCCTTTTGCATTCTCAAAAAGCTGTTACGCCGGTTTACTCATTTTTTGTTGTTTCTCCTTAAGCTTACATACAATAGCTGGACAATCTAGTTTATAGTAATGCATAACTATGAACAAATTTGTCTCAATTCTATCTTATAAACGAGGTGGTGATCAGATACTTCTGCAATACGCACGCTTTTGTTTACGAAAAAAATAGTGTTTTCTGTAAAAGCGAGATTAAAAGATAAAGTTCAAGTTAAATATAATGATAAAACTTAATGGTAAGTTTACTTGAATAATATACATCTTATACAATCTTGCGATTATATTGGATTTTGCTTGTATTATTCATGTACCCACCAGTGCAACTGTAGTAAAAGAAATTAAATAAGCTCAAGCGCATGAACTAGCATTGAAAATAAAATCCAAAACCAAAAAGTGCAAACGAAATCAGATTTTTATAAAGAAACTTTAATTCAACAATTTGTCCTTCATCAGCAAAACAAAAAACAAACAACAAAACCTGAAACTTTGAGGTTTTTTCGCCTACAGACCAGTTTTGTAAACCAGGATTAAAGGCCCTAGCCCATAGAATCCGACTTCAACTTCGTATGACGGATGCGTTTTTAGGCTCGTAAAAACGCATACATTTAACTCGTGTTGATTTAACACGAGGCACATACATATGTACATATGTAGGTATGTACTTACATTTATGCACTGGATCAATACTTGATTTTAAAGTTATGCATCTAAGTATTTATAAATGTATTTTCGTAGGTAAAACTTTAAACACAAACAGTTTAACCAGAAACAACCTGGCATGTAGGCCGTTCTGTAACTTCGTTCGAGAAATACTCGAATGCAAATAAAGTCAGCAATTTTTACAGAATCACTGAACGTACTTAACTCACTAGCTAAATTGCAAGAAAAAAACTCGGTTGGCAGATGACGTCACTATGACGTAAATTTCAAACGTCAAACGAGAACATCGTTCGAGAAAAGTTACAGAAACGAGTCCTTGGTTTATGGTAAGCTTAAACATAACTCCATATATACCATAAAATTGGTGGCAAGTACTCGAACTATAATCCCTTATAATGGGGTTATAAATTGAAAAGTAAACTTATTTTAAAACGTTTTTATTAGGTCGCTTTCTGAACTAGCAAATTTTAAAAGCAATTTTTCGCCCATTTTCCGATGAGCTAGGCTTTTGAAATTTTGACAATAGCTTACAACTGGATGACAATGCATCGCTAAAGCATAATTACCCGCCACGGCCCATTTTAAGGCGGGAAATTTGCCCATTTTGAAATTTGTCTACAAAAATACATATATTTTTTTGACGTAAAAATAATTTTCCATAAATGAAGTTATTTTGACTTTAAAATATTGAAATAATTTTGACCTCAAAATATTAAAACTTAAAAATCTTGCATATTTCAATCAGTTATAAAATATCCTGCACAGTTCAATAAAAAATAAAAAATAATTATTTAAATAAAAAACATTTTTATATAAAACGTTTTTTAATGAACCAAAAAGTTTAAAATAATTTTTCTAGCACCATACAGATTCGCAACTCCATAAAGATGTTAAGATTTAACACGAAAAACGTGGGGTTAACATTAAAAAACGTTTTATATAAAAATGTGTTTTATTTAAATAATTATTTTTACACCTCTTTTTTATTTATTTATGTATACAATATAATTTTTTTGAATTTATGTTTCGGACGTTATTATTTGCCTCAAATTAAAAAGTAAACTTATTTTTACACTTCTTTTTTATTTATTTACACAATATTATTTTTTAAAATTAATGTTTCCGACGGTATTGTTTGCTGGAATATGCATCTTTCGAACTCACGATCTCGGCAACATTGAAACATTTGCCTCATATATGTATAAACCTATAATGAATCATAAATATTATAAATTAAATAGTGCACGTTATGCTAAAGACCACGCACACTCTTGGATGAGAATACACTATTGATACTACGTGTACTGATTGCATTCAGATTGTCCACGCCCATTCTTTTTAAGGGGGGGGGGGGGGGGGATAATATACTAACTATAAAAATGTTACATTTTGTCTTTGTGGCAATATATGTTTATTTTTGTAGAATTTATCATGCAAAAGTATAAGACCCATAATTGTCAAGGTACTTAATAATATTATAAAAATGGGGTGGATCACTTTCATTTTCTGTGATGTATTTAATATTGAGCTAGACGTTGGTCTAAAACGTTGCGGAATTTTTGTCTGTAATCTACTCTACTTACATGTTAAGAAATTTCAGAAATTAAAACAGATTTTCCAATAAAATTAAAGACAGAGTAATTGTGGATATGAAATCTTGGGTAGCATATGTTTCTTAAAGTAAGAAACAAGATGAAGAACGTTTACACAAAACCACATTCACACATTGCTATCACACATTGGAAATGCTATCAGTGCAGTCATATAATTTTATATTCTTAAAGTAAAGTGAAAGTTTAGGACATACTATATAATACAAAGCAAACACTATGAACCATTATTATAAAGTACCATAATGAAGTACTTTGCATTTCCGGATTTCAAGTAATTTAAGGCGGAATGAATTTTCAAATATTTATTTGTATGTTTGTTCAGAAATCAAACTTATAAGTGCGAGTTTAACCGTTAGTCATATAGGCCCATTTTAGTGTACATCCGCTATCATTCTTCTGCAGTGTATATTACCATTTGCTCAAGTTCTTGATAAGAACTTGACGCCTTACGATAATAAAAACTGAATAATTGTGATAGTCACAAGAATAAAAATGTTCACGTATTGTTTTATTTGATATAATATAAAGCATGCTTTACAATTAATAAATTTGTGTTTTATTTGATAAATAAGTTTATTTGTTTGAATTGAAATCGAAGCAAACTTGTCCTTGGCTTCAACGAAGCTTGTTACCTATTTCATTTTAACTAAAGCAGATTGTTCCTTCTTTTCGTATTTTGCAATTCAACTTATGCTTCACTTATTTAATATTCAGCTTCATCGCAAAGTTTTGCCTCCATCCGTTCTCAAACTATCAATTTCCAGAACTATGATATTCCGCTGGTAGTGGTTGATGCTCCCGATGATGCTTCAGAAAACATGCCTTTAAATGCTAAAAGGGAATGGCTGATGACTGATGAAAGTGTTCCAACATTTTTAATGGTAAACTGCGTTACAGGTACACAATCCTGTCGGACAATAGGTCAGCTTTTTTTCCATTTTAGAATCGTTTTCCAAGAATCGTGTACAAATTTTCTAAGAAATTATTTTTTATTGGTAAATATACTTATAATATACATAATAATAAAAGTGCCGATCGATTTCGCCCAATTCGTTTCCTTAATCGCGATATCTGCAAACAGACAGACGGGCGGACAGTGTTAAATCGGCTCAGGATGTACCATTTATCAATAATATATATATACGTTTCTATGTCTGCCACGCCTTCTCCCAACGGTTACAAACGATAGCATGAACTTAATATATCCTTGCACCTTCACGTGTAAACACGACAACTTAAGCTAACTTAACAAACCTAAAACGTATTTCTTTCGCATTTTCTGCATTTACATTGTATGCTCAGAATGACTCATGCTGGAACAACGGTACAGATTAACAAATTCATTTACTTTTAATATTGGAAGTTGATTTGTCCGAGCTGTAAAAGACTTCCTATATCTGAGTAAGTCATCCGTCGAACAGATCATCGATGCGTCACTCTGTCCGTCTGTTTGTGAAAAGAAAATCGCGAATATTCTTTCTCATGAATTTATCTTTGATATTGAAAATTGAAGGATTGTACCAATGTCACGCCTACTTGTAAAATAAATATTAATGAATCCGATCTGAGTTCCAAAAAAGTGTGGGTAATCCGCCTGCTGAATTAAACTACAAATCTATCCTACGGGCGTAGGGTATACTATATGAGCTTCGGCCAGGCTAAAGCTAACACTCCTACTTGTTTCATTAAACTTTCAATTCTGAAACTGAATCCGAGTGAGTTTTAAACAATGACACAAAGTTTACAATGAAAGTCCCAACAATTATCAGCGAGAACCACACATAATAAGAGTAAGTAAAATAATTAGCACATTGATAACAACTGATGATAACTGGTGCGGTTTTTATTAGTAAATTCCAACTCAAATCCAGCTGCAACGATTAGTTTCAAGTCCATTAATAATAATACACATTTAAAAGCAAGACACAACTTTCCGACTCAACTCCAGCTGCAACAATTGTTTTGAAGTGCAATAATAATAGCAAACATTTAAAAGCAAGACACAGCAGTTACATCTGTTAATCATTTGTTTAATTTTCACACACTTAAACAGTGCTGTGCTTCTTCTGCTAATTTTGCTCTTTTGTATCAGACTCCACCGTTCAAATCAAGTAATCGACAGTCGATACTGACAAGCGATAAGATACTGTTTGGAAATACTGAGTGCGTACTTTAATATTTATCTAATCAACACATGAAGGAAATCATTTATTTATACCTGCAGCAACAGTGTGGATCTCTGAACAATTCAGATTCTAGTTTAATACCACGTTCGGGTCCGACAAAATAGCATTACGGCATTTGGCTTGCGCATTTAATTCTCTAAGTCGCAACATCTCCAGTTACCGTGTTGATATTTAATCCTTTCGAAATTCGTTATTTCTTGAACGGGTTTAGACGGGCAAAATCAACATGTCAAGGTATTTAAATCTTTTAGAGTTCATTCAACACCTTCATTGAAATTGTCGAGTTGTCTATGTTGAAACAATACGAAATCGTTCTGAAGCGGCCGACGTTACCTCAAGTGATTTATTTTTATCTATAATTTGCTAGATTCAGTTGCCCAACTTTAACTTGGTAGATGTATTTATTATTGTAAAAATTAAAGTTTTATAAACTATTGCATTAATCACGATTCCATCTGGGTAATTATAAAAGTTGTGATAATTTGTGTGTGGGTAAATACTCTAGTGTCAATAATACATTACAAATAAGTCAAAATTCAAAAATAAAACTGTTAATAAACAGTGATATCTATGAATCAGATAGATTAAATCAGAAAAAATTCGATGTGTGTTAAGTTCCATTCAGATTCCTCTCAATCGTGAATTATACAGACAGGAAAACAAGGATAAATCGACTCCGGGGGTGACACTGATCAAGAATATATGTATGTATATACTTTTCCATATCCGCCACGCCTTCTTCTGTACGTTACAAGCGGAAGAACAAACAGAACATGTCGTCCGTTCACCTTCACCTTAGAGTCAGTATATAATAATGTTAAATCTTAACAAAAAGATATAAGAAGAACATCAACATTACGAGAACTCGGCAGAAAGGTTGAAATAAATAATAACTAGCGTCACGAAATAGGATCAAATTTAGATATTAAAAAAATGAAGATCTCTGCGTGATATTTATAATATATTTTCCACTAGATGTCAGTTTACAAGCAAATGCATTCAAATGCATTCTAAAAACATACATATGTATAACTATTAATTTTTAAATTGTGTTATGAGAAACTCCACAGTTGCAAAAAGACTGAAGCTTAAATGTCATTCACCCTAATAACCTGATGCTTAACCCTTTGACCAAATTGGAATCAATAACACTGCAGAAATTTGGCCGCAAGCATAAGTTTCAGTTATGTTTACGTAAATGAGATTGCATAGATTACAAGCATTTTAAAGAATACAACTTTGTATACATATGTATATTAAACGCAACAAAATACAAAACGCAACATATGATACATATTAAGAGCGGCAAGTGTTGTCACATTTGAAAAATAACGAGTACAAAAGCGATTCATAATTCATATTTACAGTTACACTTTAATTTTCCATTCAATATTCAATACTTACTAGAAAATATCTCTATTCGTTCTCCTGTAATCGACTTTTATTTAATTAGTGGGCGGACCACGCCCATTTTGGTAGTCTGTTTTGGTCAGAGACAGTGGACTTCTGGACAAAATTTCAACTCCAAATTCGTCCTACAAGCTGAGAAATTGAGCTATAAGCATGGAAGAATTTATATTCAGTATAAAAAGTAGGCGTGGCAATGGTCCGATTTTGCCCATATTCAATACCGATGATAGACAATACAGTTTCTAATGATAGACAATATTCGTGCCAAGTTTCAAGAAGATATCTCTATTCGTTCTCTTGTAATCGTGATCGAACTCAGGAGGTCACGCTGATCAAGAATATATATACTTTTCTATACCTGTCACGACTCCTTTAATGCGTTACAAACGGAAGCAGTAAGTGAATATACCCTATTCACTTCGTGTGTAGGGTATAAAAATAAATGAATAGTAACAATAATAATTGTAGTGGTGTAAAAACAAATTAATTACTTTTATTAATATTCGAAAACTCATATTAATCAGAAGGAATTATTGTGTACGTAATCATAATTCGACTATAAATTTTAAATTATTGCCATAAAGCTTAAATTCGATTATGATTTTGCCAAAAATTACTTAAAAGTCATGTCATATTTCTCCAGTTCTATATCGTCAACAATATTTAATTCCATTGGTTTCTACTACATTCTTAAATACTCATTCTACCATTAAGTTGCTCAACTTTACTCTTTTAGGAAACACAAAATAATAACACCTCTTTCGAATTTTAACATAGTACTTTATAATTAGTAGCCACATATAATTTTCCAGTAGACCTGCAGAATAGTGACACATTGACATCCTTTACACCAATGCAATCTGCAATAAATTCAATGCATTGGCTTTCAAGGTCTGAAAGCGAGTCTTTATGTTGAGCTGGTTGTTTAACTTATGTATACGAGTATGTGTAAGTTTCACAATCACAGTAACGAAACAAATAAATGGAGAAATAATACCAATTTTCTTAACACGTCTCTTTCTGTGGGAATTCTTTGCTCAACTATTTCCTATCATGTGTCCTAATTTTCCATCATTGGAAAGAAATACAAAAATGAGTACGCAAAAATAAGCGGTTACATACGCTCAGCATGGTTATGCAAAAATGTTCCGCTTTTAATAATGGGTTTTACCCATTACGCGTATGTGAATACACGGGTGCGTACGGGTGCAAACGTATGCTGTTTTCAGTTCACTTTATCTATGCGAATACTCTCATACTGTATGTATTTATGTATATGTAGTACATATCTAGTATGTGTATATACCTACATACATATATATATGTATATGAGAGTATGTACTCGTATATCTAAAAACGAAGTATACACGAGTTAATAAACAAAATTGAAGAAAAGTTAATTCAAAATTCAAAGTTGTCCTTTTTTACTCAGGAGCAATAAAAATTCATATAGACGATATGTTTATAAAAAATTGGTCAGGTGAACTAAAGTGAATACTTATATATATTTGCCAAAATCTCTTACAGCGTTCCTTCCAAACCAGCTATGGAGCGGGGTCTGCACGAGCGCGATCGAGTCGGTGTTCAGGACTTTATCCTACTTGAGGACTATCAGAGCGAGGAGGCTTTCATTGATAATATGAAGAAACGATATCAGGAAAATATTATATATGTCAGTAAATTTCCGCTTGATTAAAATTGTCAACATGATTAAAATTTCCACCGCAATGAGATTAAATGAATTTACATATTTTAATTTTTTCGAATACCGTACGCCTCAAACATGTATTATCCCTTCTTGGACATAGACAAGATAAAAATCACTTCCGCTATTTCAGACTTATATCGGACAAGTGCTTGTATCAGTGAATCCATACAAAAAATTGCCCATTTATTCCGAAAGTGATGTTCAAGAATATAAAAATAAGCACTTCTATGAAATTCCGCCACATATGTAAGAACTGCTCTTTCCTAGAAAATAAATACTAACTAAACTACTATTACAGTTTCGCTGTGACCGACAACGCCTTTCGGTCGCTAATCGAGGGAAGCAGGGGACAGTGTGTTCTTATATCAGGTAAACCTAGGTTACGGTTAAGTAGATGTGCACTTTTAATTTATTACAAACATTGACTTCTCTGACGATGTTGCAATTCTTGTTTTCTTGCGAAACTTTGTTTTTCATGAACCGAATCATTGCATTTCAACACCACAGTTTATTCGACTCAATGTTTCAGAAGAATAAGTGAAATCTTTTAACTGTTTTCCTCTTCACTAAAAATTTATGCAATTCTAAAATCGTAAGGAAAAAATCAATTTCTGATAAAATTCCATAAATTTAATAAGTCAGAAAAATATATTCTTTGACAATTACGAAACAGAGCTCGATTTGTGTTTACATGAACATTTTTGCAGACAAGTATACAGAATGATTATACTGAATGATTGCCTTGAGCAATATGGCAATATAGACATACATTTCCACTATCAATAAATGATCAATATACAGACATGCATTTTTAGCTTTACCACGATAACGGAGTAACAGTGATTCTGAAAGTCTGAAACCTGAAACAATCTCATTTAAATTTTTCTGTTTTACGATATTTAGGTGAGAGTGGTTCTGGCAAAACTGAAGCCTCTAAAAAGGTTCTGCAGTACATCGCCGCTTGTTCTGGACATGAAAATACAGTGGAAGACGTCAAGGACAAACTACTAAAGAGTAACCCGGTCTTAGAAGCATTCGGCAATGCGAAAACTAACCGAAATGAAAATTCTTCACGTTTTGGCAAATACATGGACATTCAATTCAACTTTAGTGGCGTACCTATTGGTGGCAATATATTGAACTACTTGTTGGAAAAGTCGCGTGTTGTCCATCAGAATGCAGGAGAACGAAATTTTCACATATTCTATCAACTGCTCGCCGGCGCTAGCGATGAACTCTTATCAAAACTACATTTGGACAGAAACTTGGACAGATATGCCTATCTCAACGATGGTGTATGTAAACAAGCCCTAGCTTCATTGGTTCCTCCTTCATTAGCTAAGCTTAAATGCCATTTGAATTTATTTTATTGGCATTAGAAGAACCTTGGCCAGAAGAACCTAAGATCAGATCACTCATATTACTAATTATTCTGTTTACTGAAAATAGCGTTTGATATCATTGCAGAGAAATGCTTCTGTGGTCAAAATCAGTGACGCGGAAGGCTTCAAGATTATTCAGCAGGCCATGAGTGTCATTGATTTCTCGCTAGGAGAGCAGCAACAAATCTTCAGTATTGTGAGCAGTGTTTTACACATGGGTAACTTGACTTTTACAGAGGAAGACGGATGCGCAAAAATCCTTACAGACGATACAGTGAAAATAATTGCCGAAGTAGGATTTGTAATATCTTTGAATTACAATTACTTACGACTTTAATATTTTGTTTGCAGCTACTGGGAGCTGACGAAGCTGAACTTTTGTCTGCACTTACAAATCGCACCATCGATGCACAGGGCGATGTGGTCACTTCGCCACTGAACCGAGAAATGGCGATATACGCGCGGGATGCTCTCGCCAAGGCGGTCTATGATCGTCTTTTCACTTGGCTTGTGGCTCGTCTAAATGTGTCTCTACAAGCAAAGGATATTTGTGGAGCTCGGAACAATGTTATGGGTATTTTGGACATATATGGTTTCGAAATATTCAAGGCAAACAACTTTGAGCAATTCTGCATTAATTTCTGTAATGAGAAGTTGCAACAATTGTTCATCGAGCTGACGCTAAAATCCGAGCAAGATGAATACCAACGCGAAGGAATCGAATGGGTCCCTGTTGAATATTTCGACAACAAAGTCATTTGTAACCTTATTGAAGAGAAACATAAGGGCATCATATCGATTTTGGACGAAGAGTGCTTGCGTCCGGGCGAACCCACCGACTTGACTTTTTTGCACAAGCTGACTGACAAGTTATCCAAACATCCTCACTATGTTTGCCACGAAAAAGCATCAACTCAAGTGCAGAAAACAATGAGTCGTAATGAATTCCGATTGGTGCATTACGCTGGCGATGTCACTTATTCCGTGAACGGATTTCTAGATAAAAACAATGATTTGCTCTTCAGAGACTTGAAGGAATCTATGAGCAAGGCCGGCAACAGTATTGTTTGTGAATGCTTCCCGGAGGATGACTATAAGAGCAAGAAACGTCCTGAGACGGCAGCCACCCAATTCAAAGTTTCCCTAAATAACTTAATGGATATTCTTATGTGCAAGGAACCCTCATACATAAGATGCATCAAACCAAATGATCTTCAAATCGCCGGCATATTTAATGATGAACTGGTGCTGCATCAAGTCAAATACTTAGGATTGATGGAAAACTTGCGTGTCCGAAGAGCTGGATTTGCATACAGGAGGTACATTTAAAATAAATGTATTTAATTTATCATTCAGATTTATGTCTTAGTAATAACAATAATAATAATAATTAAAACCAAATTTTTATAATCTGAATGTTTGTCTGTATGTTACAAGACACTAAAACTCGAGAACCAGTGCCAATTGAACTGAAATTTACACCGAATATGTTCAATTCGCGCCCAATGTAATAGCAGTTTCCAAAAATTCCGGATGGTGCGCAAGAAAACTAAAAAAATTGATTTTTTAGCGCACCGGGGCAAAGCTAGTATTTAATATGCATAAGTAATATTATATATTATATTATATTATATTATATACATATGTATTGTGTAATATATGTATATATATTAAGGTGGGTCAATTTTTTTTGTAAGTAGGCGTATAGCAAAAACGTAATATACAATAAATTCTAAGAAAACTTGAGTAAGAAAGCATGGGTCTAAAATCAAACCCTAGCTCCCGCCGAGAGACATAATGGAATCTTGAAAATTGGTTTTCAAGGTGCTACTTTTTTATTTCTCATAATCAAGCCTCTCGGCGGGAGCTAGGTTTTCATTTTAGACCCATACTTTCTATGGGTAATTTTCTTAGAATTTTGTGTAGATTTCGATTTTGGTATACGCCTGTCACGTTTTTTCTCACCCGAACAAATTGACCCACCCTATATGCATATTAGATATGCGTTTATTTTTATACCCTACACACGAAGTGAATAGGGTATATTCACTTACTGCTTCCGTTTGTAACGCATTAAAGGAGGCGTGACAGGTATGGAGAAGTATATATATTCTTGATCAGCGTGACCTCCTGAGTCGATTTAGCCATGTCCGTCTGTCTGTCTGTCTGTGGAAATCACGATTACAAGAGAACGAATAGATCTTCATCAATATCTTCATCAAATTTGGCACGAATGTTCTATGTCATCACAGGCTATTTGCCACGCCTAATTTTTAAGTAAACGTGTGTAGGGTATATGATTTCCGGCAAGGCCGAAGTTAACATTCTTTCCGGTTATACTTTCTCTATCAGCCTTTATTCATTCTACCTCCTTAGGAGCTACGACATGTTTTTGAATCGATATAAATGTTTATGCAAAGCGACCTGGCCAAACTACAAGGGACCAGCCAAGGAAGGGGTGAAAATCCTAACTAAAGAACTTAACTATGGGCCCAACGACTACCGAATTGGTGAAACCAAACTATTCATTCGTTTTCCGAAAACCCTTTTCGACACGGAAGATGCATTCCAGGCCAAAAAACATGATTTGGCAGCAATTATTCAAGCACGCTGGAAAGGGCGATTACAACGCTCGAAGTTTTTGAAGCTGCGCAACCACATTATTACCTTACAGTCTTACTGCCGACGATACTTGGCAGTGCAAGCGGCCGGGAAACGACGTGATGCAGGCATTAGGATACGTGCCTTCATTAAAGGGTTTATTACACGCAACGACCCTCCGAATGGTTTAAACGAAGCCTTCATCGCAAATTCGAAACGTATGTGGCTTTTGCGACTATCCAAGCAACTGCCCACAAAGGTACTCGACAAGCGCTGGCTGCCGTCTCCAGCCCATTGCAGGGAAGCGTCCACCTACCTCCACAGATTACATAGGTTACATCTAGCTCGCATTTACCGCTTGCAACTTGGAGACGAGCAAAAACGCCAGTTTGAATTGAAAGTTTTGGCCGAAAAGGTGTTCAAAGGTAAGTAGAATAGCCTGATTTCGATCACATATTAATTTTTTTTTGTATAGATAAGAAAAATAACTACCCTTTCACTGTGGCACCATGGTTCCGTAACGATCGCATCTCTAAGGAAAACGCACTTCAAGTAAATGGCTTTATTTCTGCAAACTTTGGCAATGAGGTGCTCAAGTATGGGTCCACGTGTATTAAATTCGACCGTCATGGATACAAGCCGCGCGATCGCTTCATTCTGTTGAGTAACAAGGCTGTGTATGTGGTTGACTACAAGACCTATAAACTCAAACATCGCCTTCCTTTGGACAAGATAGATTTTGTGCTTACAAATCAAGCAGACAACCTGTTAGTGATACGTATTCCACTAGATTTAAAGAAGGACAAGGGTGATCTGATTCTGGAAGTCCCGTACATAATAGAACTATCCACCTACATTATTGACACCGTAGGCACTGCTGATATTCTGGGCATTGTCGATAGGGACTCGTAAGTTTTATTAATTTACATCACAGCTTAATTCGACTACAGAGAAGTTTGCAATTGTTTTCATCTTTGCAAAGATGCAATATAATAATAAAATCATTTTAGGATGGAGCATCATGTCGTCAAGGGTAAACCTGGTATTATTGATATTCAGAAGGGCACTGAACCAGGAATCGGTCGTAATAAAAGTGGTCATCTAGTTGTTGTATGTTAATCTGGACACACGTCTTAATTAAATTATTACTTCAAGTTTAATCATATTTCAGGTTGCTGGTCAATAAAACACGGTTGAACGTTATTTGAACACCGATATTTCAAAAGACACCCATGGCTTTAGACGACGATAAAATGTGAAAAGTCTTATTCTTATGATTAAGTGGATATGTTTTATTCAATCAGTTTGAAAATCAATAGACATGAACATAATTTTAATTTAGTATATTAGATGGCCTACCAATTGCAAAACTTACTTGAAATAATATATTTTTTATATACTACCAAATTTTACTAATTTATTAAAACGCAACAAGGTTGTTTTATTATGCCGTGTTTACACGTGCGACACGTGTCCCCTGGGGACTGAACTATGGATTGTGTGCAAGTGAATGTGTCCCCTGGGGAAATTAGATGTCGCTCGAAACTTCTGGGGACACCAGAAAACAGAGTTGCGTTTTACTGAAAAAATATTAATAGTCTGAAATCAGGAAAAATTTTAAATTTAAATTTTTGAAATATCGGAAAAATAAAAAAACAGTGGTATACAGTGGATACTGAATTTGAAAGCCAGATATGTGTTTCTCAACCTCCTTTTTGAATTAGATTCCCATGTCGAATGGTTTTTGAGAAAATGAATTCCAAACTTAAAATTTAAAAAAAAAAACAAAAAGCAGATGTTTGCATTGCACACAAACGAAAACCACAATTCCGAACAAAAAGACAACAATTTTACTGAAGAAAAAACACGAATGGCAGAAACGCAGAAGCGGCGGACATGATGTGAACAAATTTTGACGAGCGTCTGGCGTATTCATTTTGGGCTAACTTCTTCGACGCTAGGAAATTATGACGATGAGGCTGTTCGATGTGCTTATAGATAATGCAGAGTTATCCTGGTCAAAGTTAAAGATTTGAGGAGGGAGCGTGTTTCTATGGAGACTGATCGTGGATTCTACATTAGATACTAATTTTTGATCAAAATCAAGACTTCTTTTTCGAAGTAGTCACTAAAAGCGGAAACAATCGCTGCTTCGGAAGAGGTGTTGTTATTAAAATTATTGATTCATAGTTGGTGTTTTTCTTTTTACCTATAATTTTGTTGATTTCTTTAAACGCGTTAGGGTCAGGTTCGATTCCAGAAAGTCATTTAAAATGTTGCTGATTTTAACATTTTCTTTGATAATTTTGCCTAGAAGTGAAATTCTGGTGGACAGTTCCTTAGAGGATGAGTTGATTCTGTTATATGTAGCATGAAATAATTGTTTTAAATTTTTCTGCCACAGATATTTGGTTTTGAATAGTTTTATGATGTCACTTGGATGTTTTTTATATTTTTAAAAAAACGGACTAACCATCGTGGTTTAATTTCAGGTCCGAAAAGGATGGGAGCGTAGACACGCTGAAGTTAGGATTAATGTGGTCGATCAGGCTGTTAGAAACAATAAAATTTTCCGGGAAAGAGGATACATTCGGATATATGGGACTATTTGGAGAGCAAAGTTCATAGATGCAGCTATACTTGGATAATCAGTCCTCGAGGACGATGCCGTTTCTTTTACTAAGAAGATCACCTGATGAAGTACTTATAGCGCTTAAATTCCCTTCTATGATTATTCCATCGTAATTGGTCGAGATTGAGTAGATTTTTTCTAAGTCGAATTGCATGCAGCATTGGCCGAGGTGGAAAGGTTCCTAGGAGAGATTTTACAAAATAGAAGAATGCATAGAAAATTATAGCTTGAGGTGCTATAGCTATTTTGTTAAAGAGAAGATCTAGAAATACAATATGATTACGTTTAAGGTGTGTTTCTCGAAGAAACGCAACCAAAGGATTGTGTTTTGTTAGTATGTTCTTAATTAAGGAAGCAGTTTAACGAAATGAAATTCTTACACATTAGTATTGTGATTAGAGTGTAGTATTATTTGGTCCAAATGTTCAACTAAGCAAAGAGCTGAATCAGAAAGAAATTAGATGGATTATTGTTATTCTTAATTTTTTCGGTAAGAAAAGGAGAAACCTTAAACAATAAGTTAGGAATAATGAGATCAAGCTCTCGTTTAACATCTTCGCCACTATAGTCGGAGGTGAGACCTCGAAGAATCAGAGAGTAAGTTTTGTTCATTCATAGTGAATGAGTAAGCCTCAATGTCGGCATTTCCTTTATCAGAGCCATAAGGTCGAAATGAGCCTTGGAGTCGTTGACAAAAAGCTTACACTTATTTTTATTTATTAATTTTATCTTAAATACTACCTTCAGGGTAGTGTTCCTAAGGCCTTCTGTTAATAATTTAACATTAGTTTTAACCAGTAATAAAGCTATATGCGTCCTGGCCGAATCTTAGATACCCTACACTTAAAAGTTTTGAAAAAAGTGGCGAAGCTAGAGTGGGGCGGGGATAGCGATCCACTCTGGGCGGCACAATGTCGGGGTCGGCAGTTCTGGAAATAGTGTATTAACTTATTGAATTCTAGGAATTTTTGAGGCAGCAAGTTGATTAACCGCCCCGGGCTCCATGAGTCCTAGCTACGCCACTGTATAAATAGTAGGCGTGGTCGTTACCCGTTTTCAAAACAAAATAATTGGCTTAGTAGTTTTATTATTGTGTTTAAATTTAAGCTTTATTTCCTTGGTAATAAATTTGAACTTTTTTATTATTTTTTTGTCATTTAAATGGCACCAAAATATATTAACATTGTTTTCCTGTTGGACATTTGCAACACTGTAAGACTAAATACAAATTTTTAGTTGTGTTTATCAAGTGCTTTTTTTGACAATTTACAATTTTTAAATGTGGATTCTTTAGTGGAGTTTTTAGATGAAGACGACAGCAATACATCCGAACAAAGCATCCGTGTTCGTAATCGCCAACTGCGGGACATAATCAATATTTGTAATTTACCGGATTTATTCCGCGTTTATTTGTCACACCTTTTTTTTGTGCATGATTTTAAAAAGTAAAAGTGAAAATAAATTAACCAGACCCGGTAGCGATACCATTTTTATACCACTATTTCACATATTAATAAAAATAAACTACCGATTAATATATTTTTTTTTATTATATGTATATACAAAGCATTTCATTAATTTGTATCAGTCAATGACATTTAAAGATCAGTCATTTAAGTTCAGTCAATGACATACAAAACAGTTATACAAATAAGTTTGTACTACAGTTACACTTAAAAAATAAAGGTTTTAAGTAACTTATACTATACACAACTCAGTTGAGATCAACATCCATGGTTCTCAATGGGAACAAACCCATTCATTCGGGCAACAGAGAAAGATACGGTTTTTAATAAAATCTTGCACTCACGTATTGTTTTGTGCTGCGCAAGCACTCAAGCTTTTCTGGTGTCTGTCAAATAGAATAGGAAGTTCGTTACAATTTTCTGTATTAAGCTTTTAATTGATTTCATTTACCTTTTTTGTGATTTTTTTTTCTTACTAGTTATAATACATTTTATCAACTCCATAAAATCTCCCAGATCCGGTTGGGTAGCTGGGATGATATCATCAAATTTTCGTTTTCGAATGTTTGTGGGGGAGGACATTGTTATTGATCTGAAATAAAAAATTAAAAGTTATTCAAAGTTATTGGCAGCATAAGTAAAATGTATGTATTTGTTAGAAATTAGAAAGAAATTCAGTCGAAGGCCATAGCCGCCAGTACTCTCTTAAATATTTGTGTAGTAATTAATTACTGCATAATAAATAAATAAATAGAAAGACATTGAAAATTTGTTAGAAGTTAGAAATTTAAGTTAAATTAGAATGGTTAAAAAATTCGTGAAGAAGGTTATAGGTAGGATAGGAATCAGAATGAATTTACTGCCAGTTGGTATACAAAAGTATTTCTACCCAATATCTTCTTTTGGAACAAATATTTTCGAATTCTCTTTACTACTTGCCAATAAAATCCCTAAACTACGACACGAACTAGGTTCATCAATATAATTCGCAGTCTCCTTGAACCTGTATGCAACAAAAACCTGCTTTTCTCCTATAAAGGACAAGCCCGTCACTTTAATTGCTCCATTAGACTGTAGCAGTAAGCATCATTTTCCTTCTTTGTATTTAAATTAAACGATCCTATTTTAGTGGGGCCTATTTAAACCTATTTAATCTTAAAAATACCTGCTGTAAAATCTGGTTTGGCTTGCGCACCTCCTTTTTCAGAAACTGCATATAATTTTCAAATTTATACGCTGAAAAGTTCTCTAACGAGCCAAACTGCTGAACCCAACTGGGCAAATAGAGTAAGCCATGAAAAATTAAGCTTATTTAGTGGTCTCCATATATTTCGCCGAACAATCTAACGAACTCTTGCAACATTTTTATACCCTATACCTTAAGGTTAAGGGTATATTAACTTTGTCACGAAATGTGTAACGCATAGAAATAGAGACGATAGGTATAGAAAAGTATATATATTATTGATCAGCGTGACCTCCTGAGTCGATTTAGCTATGTCCGTCCGTCTGTCTGTCTGTTGAAGATATCGTGATGAAATTTTAAAGAAATATTCTTTCTTAGGGTGTGCAGCTTGGTATTGAAAATGGGCAAAATCGGTCCACGACCACGCCTATTTTTTAGTAAAAATGTGATATCAGCCGTTGTTTTTTAGTTATGACAACAAAATTTCATTTCGGGGCATAGAGTAACTTCATCCGTTTATATGCCAATGGGCGTGATCCGCCCACTTTTAGGTTATACAGGCAAAAGAGGGTCTTAAATGGTTATATTGTTAAATATGTAATCTTCCTGAATCAAACTTTACATAACAACATGTTTTCTAATAAAACATTATTACAGCAAAACTGGGAGCGGTCCGCCCACTTTTACACTGCTTATACAGCATAGCTCATGAAAACAAATTTATTACCACGGAAATAAAGCTTAAATTTGAACACAATAATAAAACTACTAAACCAATTATTTTGTTTTGAAAACGGGTAACGACCACGCCTACTATTTATACCCGTCTGTGATTAAATGTTATTATAAGATAGCTTTCCTTATAACCACATATTTCTTCTACCTTTTTAAGGTAGAAGACTAAAATTTCAATATCGAGCGACATTTTTATATTTTACGTTGCAGAAAATGGGCGTGGCGCATATACTTTTAGGTTACATGGACGGAAGGGTAATATGGCACAATCGTCCTACATAAATCCTTATATAAGTCTGTAATTTTATGACGTGTTATCAATTAATATGAAATTTTGTATAAATATTCTTTGTTCGGATTTGTAAACGAGCAAATAAAACGAATATAAGACATATAAATATAGAATTAATTTATAAAAAAATGCATTGGTATAAAACCTTAATTCCTAAAAATTACTAAAAACTTTTAGGTGTAGGGTATCTAAGATTCGGCCAGGCCGAATATAGCTTTCTTACTGAATTGGCTATAGCATTGTAAGTCAAACATGTTTTGTCAAAAGACAATAGCAAAGACTACAAGACTGGAAACTCCTCTTATTTCGTGAGAGAGCTCAAAAAAATGTCCGTCCGCGTGTTCACATACATTGTATGTGAATTTCATGGTGAAATTGTCGACTTGTTACAAGCTAAAACAGGCCAACACAAAGCATGATATCTGAAAAGGTAAATCGTTTTGCTTTGTTACCACACCGCCACAAAATGATGGGGTGAGTTAGTGGCAGGGATATCAATGACACAACTTTATTACTAATTATTTTTTTGGTTTTTAAGTAAACATTAATACAAAAACTACCTTGCATTTATGAGTTCTAGAGTTTTTGACGATTTCTAAGCTGTTTAGAAATATTAAAAAGTAATGTAAACTTATTTGTTTTTGTAATTCTTCATTTTTCTTTTATTTAAATTAAAATGTGTTAACACAAATAAATTTACACTTCATTTATTTAAAATAAAATTAGCTAAACATAAACAAATTCTCAATTCATGCATTTAAAATTAAATTCATTTAAATTAATGACCAAAATAACTAAAATCACAATTATCTAAATATTAAAATAATCAAACATTAATATTCAACAAAACATGTTGAATACGTTGGCATCTCTTTCAGCTAAAAATACGCGTGGTAGGTAAAAAACAGCTGACTAAATTTGTGAAATGAGCAATTTTTATGAATTTTAACTTCGTTTTACTTGCAAAATAGTGAATATTGTGCAACTATAAGACTTAAAAAAGGTTCCCTGATCATTTCTAGAAGCATGCGTAGGTTTTAAAATGTCGCCCTGGCCTTTTTTACGAATTTAAGAAATCATATTTCTGGCTTATTTCTATGAAGAAGAACAAGAGTTGCATTCCTCTCTCAAAATATTTTTCTGAATTTTGTAAACAAACTCCCGAGTTGTCAAAATTCACTCCCGAGTTGTCAAAATTACATGCGTTTTGTTTTTGTAATCTACGACAGCCAAGCCTGATTTCACCAACACATTCAAAGCGAAAAAAGAGTTTCCAGTCTTGTAGTCTTTGGACAATGAATGATTAGAATGAGTGATTAGAATGTGTAGAGGATAGACGTGTTTTTGAACTGTCCATCAAGTCGTTGTGATCTCGTCGAATTAGTACATGTTTTCTGATCCGTTTTGCTTTGTGTGGTTTAATTGTTTGATCGTGCTCTAAAAACACCATTAAAAGGTTTATTCGGTGTTGGATATTTATTTCCGCATACATTTTTCTACTTGCTATTTTTTAAAAAATGAATAAAATGAGCACAAGGTCGAAATCTGATGTCAAAGCTGGACTCACCACGCCAAAGCACTCAGCTTCGCCTAACGGTGGTGGCCTGAGCATTCTTTCTGTTCAAGCTATTGAAGATCGTCTCACAAAACACTGCTCTCTTTTATTGGACAACATAAGAAGTGAATTGTCTGCTCTCAGAGGTGAATTTCAAACACAAATGGAAACCGTTACGAAAGAATGGGGAGAAAAACTGGATAGCTTCAGTAGTATGCTTTTAAATACAATTGAGAACTACCGCTCAGTGGAGAAAGAAACTGCCGAGTGTAAGTCAAAACTGGTTTTAATGGAATGCGAGCACAAGGAACTGAAAGAGCAGTGTATTTCTTTAAATAATGCTGTAAATCAGTGCTGGCCACGCCATAGGCACGCGTGCTAATTTTTTCTCTCGGCTATTCACATGTACACGCCAAAAGTCGTCGGGTTTTCACACCGACACTAGCCATCGTTCGTATTAAGTGAGTCAGTCGATGTGCAGACTTCAAGCAAGCAAGGTCGCACCAGACTATTTTATGATTGCACTGAGCAAAATGTTTAATAAGGATTGGAAGAATCACTATTTTTTCTTTGAAAATTTTTTAGGCGAACGCCAATGCATGATTTGCAATAAAAAAGTGGGACACGCATCTAAATTTTTTGTAAAGAGGCACTATAGAACGTGTCATTTAGATTATGATAAGGTTATTAATGAAGAAAGGGCACAATTAATATTTAAGTTAAAGTCTGCTATTAAGAAACATGTTTCAAAATTTGAATTAGGAATGGATTGAGAAATAGTAAACTCAATTTCATTGCAAAATCATTTCCATGATTTAAAGTTTAACAACCCCCAAACAACAATCTTTTCAGTGTACCGCGCAGAGAGAATTTTTCCGCAAAACAACCTCTCTCAACGCTTCACACATGCACAAAATATGATTGTATAAGTTTTGGCCAGCACTGCTGTAAATGATAGGACTAATGCTCTTTCTCTCAACTCTGAATACTTGGAAGAGATGGAAAGTAGATTGTCTACTCTTGAAAATGGTGAAATTTGTTCTGATGCAGTATTAAGACGTGTTCCTAGGCGAGAGGGTGAAAATCTCTCCAATATTTTTAACCAATTATGTTTTACAATTGGATGTAAGCCTCCTGCAATTAAAAGTATTTTTCGTCCTAATATGGCGTCAGCAAGTAATAACTCTGATTCTGCCCCTATAATAATGAAATTCGGTTGCCGGCAAGATAGAAATTCTGTTTTAAGAGCTGCAGCTATTTATAGGAGAGAGAAGCAATGTGAAATTAAACTAAATGACATTGGTGTGGATGGCGATGGCAGCTGTTATGTTAATGAAAGCCTTACAAGGAAAACAAGGGTTCTTCTTCGAGCTGCGATCACATTAAAGAGAAGAAAACTGATCGTTGCTGCATTTTCTAGTCGAGGTTGCGTTTATGTCAGAAAGCAGGATGGTGAAGCTAATATCGCAGTTAAACATCTTCAAGATCTTCAACTATTTGATGGAACTTCGATGTAGCAGTTTTCCTTTTATTTTGGTTTTTGCTTTGTGCATCAATTGATTTGTATCGCATGTATATTTTAAAGATTATATTTAACATACTTTCATCTCTTTCAGATATGCTTACCTTTCTATTCTTCCCTTTTAACTTACTTCGTTATCTTGTTTACTTAATCTTCTTAGTATCTTTTTTCTTATCAATAGTTCTGTACGAAGATTTCCTTGTTATTGTGCATGGGTAGCGCTCACCGTTCTGACGGTATTGACGAAAACCATAAAGCATTACTGAATGTGTTTTGTAAGCAGCAGTATGGATTAAATGTTGTTCAATTCAATGCAAGGAGTTTAAATGTGGACAAATTGGACTACATACGCGTTATTTTTGAGAAGTCTTTGGTTGACATAATATGTGTCACGGAGACCTGGTGGGATGAGTATTTGTGTGATTCAGTGTGCAATATTTACAATTATAATATTTTTAGGAATGACAGATTAGGGAGAAGAGGGGGTGGAGTCGCAATTTACTGTAAGAAACATTTGCATGTGAATATATTGTGTAAATCTTCTGGAATGTCTGTGGAGTTTTTAAATTTGTGTGTGAGCTACAACAAGAATAAATTACTTTTATGTTGTGTTTATAATCCTGACAAAACGATTTCAATTAGTCCATTAATGTCTACTTTGTCAGATTGTATTTTAGAGTATGATTGTGTGATGCTCTGTGGTGATTTCAATGTTAATATCTTATCAAATGACTGTTATAAGCAAAACCTGTATGACAACCTTGCAACATTAGGCCTATCCGTTGTTAATGAAACCAACCCTACTCGTTTTTCTCCGGGCCATTGCCCCAGTCTGTTGGATTATTTCATTGTGTCTGATGTTAATCTTATATCTCTATTTGATCAAATAGATTTTATATCTGACCATGATTTAATTTTCTGCTCCATAAATATAAATATGTCCTCCAGGGCTGATGGGGAGACATTTTCGTATCGTGATTTTCGGTCAATAGATTTTCCCTCTCTATATAGCGACCTTTCTTTAATAAATTTTGAGAGCTGTTATTTTTATAGTTCTGTTAACGATAAGTTAAGCTCTTTTTTAACTCCTATTGCCTTGATTTTTGATTATCACGTACCTTTGCGTACCATTGTGATTAAGGATAAGACAAGTCCCTGGTTCTCGAATCGTGTTCTCAATGTTATTCGGAAAAGGAATAGGTTGCATAAGATATGGAAGAAACACCAGTCTATGCTCAATTGGGATAACTATAGACGTGCTAGAAATGCTGCTGTGTTGACAGTCAGGCAAGCGAAAATCAAATATTACGCTTCTAAATTAAACCCTGACCTACCTACTAAAGATCTCTGGAACAATATTAAGAAGTTAGGAGTAAAGTCTAAGTACGAGGTTGACTGTAAGTTTGATCCTGATGCTCTTAATAGTTATTATGCTCAATCACTTGACAATTCGCCGGTTGGTCTCTGCTCTCATACGTCTCCATCTACCTGCATACCACAATCCTTTCACTTCATGACTGTTAGTGAATATGAAGTCTGCAATTGTGTCATGAAAATTAAATCCAATTCAATTGGTGAAGATGGTATTCCTGTAAGATTCATAAAACTTATTTTGCCATTCATAATAAAACCATTGACACACATAATAAATTTCTGTTTTACTTCCTCATCATTCCCTGATCTGTGGAAAATCTCTATTATTCAACCAATCCCAAAATCAAATAGTCCATCTGAAATCAGTGATTTTAGACCAATTAGCATCTTGTCGGCTTTATCTAAAGTATGTGAAAAATTAATGTTTATTCAAATATCCACTTATTTAGATAAGAACAATCTTCTTTCGCCTCTTCAATCGGGTTTCCGCTCAGGCCACAGTTGCACTACTGCTATTGTCAAGATTCTTGATGACTTAAGACCTGCCTACGATTCGGGAGCAATATCCTTACTCGGAATGCTTGATTTTTCCAAAGCTTTCGATAAGGTAAACCACGTGTTATTGTGCTCAAAGTTAGCGAGATTCTTTGGTTTTGGTGATAATGCTCAAAGGCTTTTAATGTCCTACTTATCCAACAGGTATCAGAGAGTTAAGGCTTGCGGTAGGTTTTCTCAGCTAACACCTGTTTCTAGTGGAGTTCCTCAGGGTTCCATCCTCGGTCCCCTGCTGTTCTCAATATTCCTAAATGATATATTTAGTGTATGCAAAAATGTATCATTACATGCGTATGCTGACGACATCCAAATATATATGTCTAGCCACAAGGACCATGTCGTTCAACTGTGTAATGCAATGAATGAGGATTTGAGTAATATTTACCAGTGGGCTATTGCTAATAGACTTCAACTGAATGCTGCCAAATCTTACATCTTACCAATTACTAAAGTTAAAACCAGAAACCTCAATCTCCCGCAAGTCCTTATTGGCAATAGTCAGTTAAAGGTTGTTACCAACATCAAGAATCTTGGCTATGTAATTAATTCAACACTAACATGCGCAGATCATATTAACATGATAGTTAGGAAAATTTATTACATTTTACGCAACCTTAGGGTATCAGCTTATTGCACACCAGTCAGTGTTAGACGCATGTTGATTCTGCAGCTCATATTGCCCATAATAACATACGCGGATGTGGTGTACAGTAGATTGGACTCTTCTTCCCAATTAAAACTACTACTAGCTTATAACTATGCTACTCGATATGTATATGGCTTGAATAAATTTGACCATATATCTAGTTTTAGGAGGTCCCTGTTAGGTTGTGATCTTATTAGTTATCTAAATGCTCGCAACTGCATTTTCCTTCATAAGTTAATCCTGACTAAAACTCCTCGATATTTATTCACAAAATTACAATTCGCACAGTCGCAACGTAGTCGCATTTTAATTGTACCTCGATCTGGCTCCTTGCATACATCAAATCTTTTTTTTGTCAATGCTGTTAGATTATGGAATTCGCTGCCACGATGTATTAAAGATGTGACTAGCCGGGAGATCTTCAGAAGAACTGTTATTTCTCATTTCTCTACTCTTTAACTTCTAAAACTAAAACTTTTCTATCTTCTAACTTCCCTGATACTTTTTCTCCTTACTCTTCTAGTTTTAAGCTAGTTTCATAATTTATAATATTTTGTAATTAATGCTAAATATTTTTATACTTAGTGCTGTAAAAGAATTAAATTCTTATTGTACTGTGAGCTTTCTCAATAAACAATAAACAATAAACAATAAACAATAAACAATAGTCTGATACTACTGTGCAATAAAAGGAAATGGTAGAAAAGATCATCGTTAACACAATATTTTAAAATGTAGCTTTCCATAACATAAGAACTCGGACACAAATTTCGAATTCATTTTGGAAATACCTCCTGCTTTAATCATTAACTGAAGTAAGTTTTTAGCTACATCTAAAGCAACAAGATGCATAGGATCTAAAGGAAACTGAGATCCCATCGAAAAGTTAAACTGTTCCAAAATATTTTGCTCAACCCTAAAGCTGCATTATGATGGAATTCATCCACTCTAACTTTCAAAGAAATATCTGTCCTGAGAGAGCCATACCTTTTTCGCGAAGATAAGAAACTTCTTCACAAAACTCGGCCATAAAACTGTTTACAGAGCATGGCTTATTCCCTGAAAAACAAGCAATAGTGAAGGGCCTCTCCTTAGGGCAACCAACAATTGAGCCAAGTATTGGCTATAATACTTTGTTTGAACTTTTGAACACTTTCAGTCCATCAACTCAACTCATCAACCCATAAATCTGGATTTCACTGTCACTCTCGAGGAAATCAAAAGACTTTGATAAAAAATAATCCTGTATTCCAAGATACAGAAATTCTCCGCTTGGGATTGACGCAATTTGGACAAATTTTCTGTCCGTGTTTAGTAAAGATTTGGCTGACATAGGCAAGTCCTGCACACGTGTTAAACTTTGTAGCAAATCTACAATAGTATTATTCCTAAAAGCTAATGACTTTAATTCACTACGAATATCAGTTTTTACTTCCAAGTTGCCTACGCTATCACTATAACTATGCAAATCAAGATCGGAAGTTGGCCCAAATTCAGAATTTGAAGATTCCTCTTCTTGGGAAATAAACAAATGTCTCCATTTGCTGATATGTTTCAACATTTCGCTGAGAGTTATTTTTTTCAGCAGATTAAGATATGTTTTTCTTTTCATTTTTATGTTATTTTTTATATAAATTTACTTATATTTCACTTACATATATTTTTGCACATCAACCGACTTACAATCCTGAGCTGTTTAAGTTTTGTGACGTTTATTTTTGCAATTTCACAATGGAAGAACAAGACGGAAATATTTATTATGAATCACAACTTATGCTAAGAATATCTCAGACTTATACAAATTAATAAAATAAAGGTTTTAAAATAACATAAGGCACAGCTTTGTTTTGTTTTATACTTTGTTTTTTTGTGCTTGCTTCTGTTGTGTGACTTCTCAATGATTTTTGCATTTCACTTTCGAAATTAACTCGGCCACACGAACTGAATACATCTATCGTTAAAAGAAGTGAAACAGTTAAACAAAGATAAGAAATCAGTTATTATATAATTACCATATAAAATATCATTAAACACTCCGCATTTTTTCAGCGCCCGCTTCTCCCACTAGCGGTGGGTTCTAGTTAAGAAAAAAATGTTATTAGTTTTCTTTAATGGAAAAAAAATAAATACCACAGCTGTAGAAAATTTCTCGCACAAGAGCCGCTCTTCCACATCATGGAAAAATGAATTTACTTTAAATAAACTAAATAAATGTACTTATATTTAACTTTTAATAATATTTTTGGATGTGCATGCTGTGCACATCAGAGATAATGAGATAGGACACTTCGAATTCGCTGTTTCAATACATATGCATTTTGCTGAAATTTCACTAAACCTATGACAAAAAAACGTGTGCGTTGTCCTCTCATGTGTACTTCGCCGCACGAAGTGTACTTCGCCGCAGTATCACATGCACCAACGAGCATGTATCATAAAGAGATTACAAAGGCGAATTCAACGCAGAGGAATTTTGATTTGGAGTTCCGACGATTAGGGACATACCGATTGGTTGGACTCGAACTGCGTTTGATAATGTTTGATGCTTATAAGGTTGTTGAATTCTGTATGACTTCGTATTTGAATATGCGTAAGAAGAGTTAATCGATCGAGCACTCGGTTGCCAGATAAAGTGTGAAAGAAAGAATCGATCAATTTGTTGCGTACAGCGGGTAATGAGAAGAAAGTTATGGCTTGTGGCCACACATATTTATTAATACATAACATATAAATTAAGAAATCGTTTACTCGCTAAAAGAGTAAGAAATAAGAAAGACTAGGATGATAAAAGTCAGCCATAATAAAAGTTTATTTTGTATCAAATGTTTGTGATAATATACATATATCATGTATATATATAACTTTAACTTTATATATATATATGTATATATATATTGTATATATATAATTTCAAAAATTAACTAATATGTATTTAAATTCATTTTCAATAAATCATCAAAGAAAAGAATGATAAATGAATAAAAGTAGAATATAACTCCAAAGAAAACAATAATTATTAAAACATGAGTTTGAATTGTTATTAGAACGTGTACTGTTTAAAGGTTCAGGACTTCAACACTCTTTGCATTTTGGCACTGCGTTTGGCTTTAATAACGTCCGATTTTCTTTTTGCCTCTTCATGTACAAATTTTTCTTTCAGCCACCTGCTGTTTTTCCTAATTAAAACAGTGATTAGGAAATCTAAAATTATTTTCCTGTGTTCAAAGCAAGGACCTAATGACTCGAACCAATCCGGGTAGCTGGTATTTGTTTGGTCAATGCACGCCGCTATTATCATCCTTTTTATATTTATGCGATGGCAGCTTTTGTCGAATATTGTTTTAAATATAGACGTTATAGACGCAAATATATCATACAATGCAAATACAAATATACTTATAGTAGACCCTCGGTATAACGAAAAATATATTGTCAGAGCTTTTCTTTAACCTATTAAACGAATAATACCGAAATTCGTTTTATTTCGTAAATAAATTAATATAATGTAAGACATGTAATAAAAAAATACTTTTTCCGAAATATTTCCAATAATTTTCCTACCATTTCCTACCTATTCGTATACCGCATAAAATAATTTGATATATCGATTAAAATAAACATATTTTTTTAGCGAAGCTAGAAAAAGCAAAAATTTCATTCAAAAGCCATAAAATGCAAAATTGGAAACAAATTTGTTTGCTTGGTGGACGGACGGCTGTACATGATTTGTTATTGTGAAAAAATAAAACGAAGATGAATTGCACCGTTCTTCTCAACGCCGCTGTACACAAAAAATTTATCGATTCTTTCTTTCACACTTTATCTGGCATACGAGTGCTCGATGAATCAACTCTTCTTACGCATATTCACCAGGGTTCGGAAATGCTCGCTCTTGCTCGCTCGCACTCGCGAGCAGGAGCGACAAAAAAAAATTTTCAGCGCTCCTGCTCGCTCGTGCTCCTGAAAACAAACGCTCTTTCGAGCGAGCAGGAGCGCATGAAAATTTTTTTTGCCGCTCCTGCTCGCTCGTGCTCCTGAAAACAAACGCTCTTTCGAGCTTGAAAGAGCGAGCTAGAGCGGAAAAGAGCGAGCAAGAGCGAGCCTTTTCCGAACCCTGATATTCACATACGAAGTCATACAGAATTCAACAACCTTATAAGCATCAAACATTATCAAACGCAGTTCGAGTCCAACCAATCGGTATGTCCCTATACGAGATTGGAAACTTAGAACAAAACAGCTGCTCAAAAAAACAGCCGCGTGTTGTGTCTATAAATTTTGTATGCAATCTCACCCGCCAAAAGCATAAACAAAGGTTTCGAAGACTCGACTGAAAACGGTGAGTTTCAATACAAATTTTACAAAAACAAATTTAATTGAACGGTTGCATGTTGAAAATGTAAAAATGTGCCATATCATTGCTCGTAGAAAAGTGGTATTAATCTCTGTTTCCCGCTTTTAAAGCTGTCATTGACAAATATTTATTAATATTGCTTTAAAACGTCGTATTACAGAACTTGTGCCTGCGGATGTAAAGCAAATGGGCATTTTTATGCTTTTGCATATATGTATAGTAAAATTTGCTTTTTTTAAGAGAAGTATTTTCGAACCTGATTTCAGAAATCAGATTTTGCGCATAACACATAAATAAATAAAACGAGTTTGTTGTATGTAAATATTTTGTCATTTGCGTCCACTTGCGTTGCATTTTTCCCTTTAATCTTTTTCTATAAAATCATTACCCGGAGGTCTGCATGAAGTAAGGTTTGCATGTATTACATAACTTATTTTTTATTTTAGTATTAACTAGTAGTTAATATTAGTAATTAGTATTAATAAATTTAGTGTGTTTTGTAGTTAATACACCCTAAAAATTCGGTAACTCCCCTTGACTCTTATCTCAATGGTGGTGTGGAAACAGCATGATCTCTATAACTTTCAGAATTGTCATCTAATAAAGAAGTAAAAAAATATCCTTTATATCTTTTTTTCATTATAAATTTTGCAAATATAGAAAACTATATAAATATTATAATATTTGAACTAAATTAAAAAATAGTTTAATCAAATTTCTACAATCACGTAAAAATACCCAAAGAAATAAATTTATGCCCACATTTTTCACTTTGTCTACTTATGGTGGCAACCGCTTGCAAAAAATGTTGGTGAATAATACCGTCAAAAGATAAAGCGTCACTTGCTATCTCTTTCTGGCTGCAAAAGAAATGTAGACAAATTCACCAGTTCATAAAAAATCGGTCTTTTTTTCATCTTTATCTGAGGATAAAAGAGTTTCCAATCTCATTAATCTCTGGTCGGAACTCCAAATCAAAATTCCTCTGCGTTGAATTCGCCTTTGTAATCTCTTTATGATACACGCTCGTTGCATGCACGCATGCAATATTGATTTTACGGGGTGTCTTTTTGCAAACGTCAAAAATATATTTAACAAATTAAACTTTTGCTAATGCATAGATTATATACATAAGATATCTACCAGTTCCTTATAATTATAATAAATGTATACTTTCAGATTTTACATAGTATTTGTTGGTTTATTTGTTTATATTTAATTGGTATAAAGTTGTCGTTGTGCGAATATTTGGCTGTCAGTGCAAAGTTGTTCGAATTTTCACAAAATAAATTAAGATTAGTAACTCCAGAATGGTCGCATTTATATATTTTCATTTATTTTCCAATATATTTGAAAATTATCTATTGTTGATCCAATTGGGGGACTTAATTCCCTTTTAACACCTACTGTTTGTATATTTGAGAAGCTTCACCACCTTTGTTTACATATGGTGAAATTTATATTTTAAAAGCCAATGGCCTTGGCTATACGCAGTATCTTGTGAAACGATTGCAATCAGTTCGTTTGAGAGATAGGAAGAAAGACAAAAGTATATACTCTAGTATCGAGTGTAGAGAATTTTTGAAACGAAAATGGACCCTACTGCCTTAAACACAATCAGGGGCGCAAGACGCAGATTCATTTTTTAACTGTCAAAATTACACGGGCGCTTATGGAGATCGAGAAAAAAGTTTGCTTTCCATTTTGCTTCCCTAATTTGCTGCCGAAATTTGCGTCCCGCAACCGAGCTAATTCTAATTTTGGCGGACGCAGAAGCGTTTTTGTTCTTCTTATTTGTTTGTGTTGGTTTACATTTCATTCTTTATTCTATTTCAGCTGCTGTAAAATTATCTGAGTGTTTGTCTGTTGCTTTTTTTATTATTATTCTGTATAACATATTATTTAAATGTATTTTAAATATATTTTAATATAGATAAAAATAAATAAACTTCGAGAGTTTTGGGGTAGAATGAATCTATTGTTCTCTACTGTCAAATTTTTGACATTTCATACTTCTGCTTCCCGAAAATGCTTCTCTGCTATTTAAATCCGAAATCTGTTTCAATCCGAGCCATTTCTTGCGTCCCTAACTTGGATCTGCGTCTTGCGTCTCTGATTGTGTTCAAGGCATGTTTCTCAGTTTCTTTGCACGCACAGAAGAAAGCAGTTGTCAAAGGAAAGAAGAGCAACATAGTTTGCCGAACTCGTGTTCATATTTTCTCTCACTCTGGCCAACATTTGGATATTCAGTAATGTTTACAACTTTTGAAACCATATGAGAAACCACAGTGTGTAGCCACCGATGGTATCGACATACCAGTAGTGAAACCGTTCCAAAAGATATTGCGTCTAGCCAAGCTGATTTCATAACTAAATGAATCCGTGGTGAAACATGAAACAGCTGATTTTTTCAACATACTGAAAGACAGAAAACAAAAACAACAATATGGTATCTCTCACGTATAGTGTACATGAATTCAACAGCTCATAAAAAATAGACGTCAAACCGATTTTTGAAGCGGCGAATTCGAAGTGTCCTATCTCATTATATCTGGTGCACATGCACTTATAAGTTTCGAAGAACTTAGTTGTTTACGGGTTGCAGGGTACCGGCACTTCTAGTGTAGCCACTAGTTGACCTAATGTTCGAAATTGGGTATTTTTTTGGTTTTGTGGGATTTTACTTGATTAGAAATAGATTGCAATTGTCTTCGATTTGCAATCAGCAGCAAAATTTTAGTATTTATATTTACATTATTTATATTATTATGGTATTTTGTTATAATAGAGGTGATTTCGTATAAATTAATTGTTTAAATAATATTATATTGAAATCCCATTAAACTATAAATTCGGCAAGCAAAGACGACATCTTCGAAAATAGCGTCAAGTTCGATCTGGCCATGCATTTTGGCTGTCACTTAGTTCGAACTTAGTAAATATCAAAATCGATTTGATATTCCCCTCATAAGTAAGTACGACTGAACGGATACACAGGTTTCCATAAGCTAGAAGTGGATTTTGACAGCACGTGATGTTCTTCGAAGTGCTGCTAAGTGCAGCTAAGTACGACTAATCAGGCCTTTACACTCTCAGCTTTCAAAGTTGAGTTGATCAAGAGAGGATGAACTTCTGCGAGGCAAAAAATGTTTGCTGTCGACGAGGCCAGACATCTCTGAACAGTATAGCATTAAACACAATTGGAGCAACAGGATACAAGATACATTTTTAGCTGTCAAATTTACATGGGCTCTTATGGAGATCGAGAAAAAAGTTTGCTTTCCAGTTTGTTGCCGTGGTTTGCATTCCATTTTGTATCTTGTCTCCAGGCTAATTTCTAATTTTGACAACAACAGAATCATTCTTGTTCTTCTTCGGTGTGTTTGTTTACATTGTGTCATGTAAAATTTGACAATTTGCATTGTGAGGGGTGTCACACTAGGCATCTTAATGCCAATTTATTTAAGTTAATACTTAACGAAATTTTTATTATTATTATTACAAGCAATTTATTTCTGAAATAGAAAATATACGGCATTCCTATTTAAAAAAAATTACACATTATATTTATCAATTGCTAAAAGAAATGGAAAATCCTCTAAAAAAGGATGCTGGAGAAAATGTAAGAAACAGTTGAAGGTTTTCTAAGACGTCCTCAAGTGGCCTAGTGTTACACCACCATTAAGAATTTGACATATGAAATTTTTGTTGCTGAGCAACAGTTGCCCAGCCATTATAATTAACGCCATGGAATTTCTTGTTGCCTGGAAATGTTGCTGTGTCCTGTTGCTCCAATTGTGTTTAAAGCATATAGCATTAAACACAATGGTGGGTGTCACATTGGACATCTTGAGGCCGCCTCAGAAAAAGCTGTTTACGTTGCACCCTGTCACACTACAAAAAATTGTGCGCATCCTCAAACTCATGTACGTGCAAGCGCTTGAGATGTGTTTGTAAGCGCTTTCATTTCAACGAAAGCACGGTACGGAATGATTAATTTGATGTGTCAGGAGCAGCAGCAATGTTGTCCTGTACGTACTGTCTGTCTATACCTACCGTATATTGGAATCTTATGAGTTTGCATTATTCGAAATTTTTTAATCTTATTTTCCATTATTTGTTGCAATGACCTTCACCTGTTTTTACCCTTTCGGAAACCTCCTTTTTTTCAGGAATTTTCAAGTTTTAAAAAGGTTGACAGAAAGAGAGCGAGAGGAATTGCAACCTTTACCTGCATCTTGTTTTTTATTTGTTCTTGTATTTATTCTAAGAAATGTATCCTTTCTTTCCAAAATATTCTTTTGCGTTATTGATAAATATTTTGAGTAATTTTTTTAAAATACGAATGGGCAATATTTTAATATTTAAGAAATAAGTTACTAGAGCTAATAATAATAAAAATAAAAATTACATAATACAATAAAATTCTAAACGAAAACGGTAATGTAAGAAAAAACACAAAATCAGCCGGTTTTTCCATTCCATACATTTTTTCTTTCTACCGGCATGCATGTTTTCTTAAGCGAAGCCTTTGCTGTGGCTGATACGCATAACAAAACAGAAATGAGAAGGCAACAGATAAGAAAAATTTTTAGACCGTGCTTCGAGTTTTTATATACATATGTGGTAGTGTTTGACGCTCGTGAGGCAGCCAAAATTTTAGCGCTAACGTTGAGGCGAACGTGGATTGAAAGCTGTTCCACTTTTTGCAATCAACCAATCAGAGCGTGTGAGTCTGGCGCATAGATGCCCAGTGTGACACCCACCAATCGGAGCAACAGGATACAGCAACATTTCCAGGCAACAAGATATTCCATGGCGTTAAGCATTAAACACAATTGGAGCAACAGGATACAGCAACATTTCCAGGCAACAAGAAATTCCATGGCGTTAATTATAATGGCTCGGCAACTGTTGCTCAGCAACAAAAATTTCATATGTCAAATTCTTAATGGTGGTGTAACACTAGGCCACTTGAGGCCGACTTAGAAAACATTCAACTGTTTCTTACATTTTCTCCAACAACCTTTTTTAGAAGATTTTCCATTCCTTTTAGCAATTGATAAATATTTTGAGTAATTTTTTTTAAATAGGAATGCCGTATATTTTCTATTTCAGAAATAAATTGCTTGTAATAATAATAATAAAAATTTCGTTAAATATTAACCAGGGTTCGGAAATGCTCGCTCTTGCTCGCTCGCACTCGCGAGCAGGAGCGACAAAAAAAAATTTTCAGCGCTCCTGCTCGCTCGAAAGAGCGTTTGTTTTCAGGAGCACGAGCGAGCAGGAGCAACAAAAAAAATTTTCATGCGCTCCTGCTCGCTCGAAAGAGCGTTTGTTTTCAGGAGCACGAGCGAGCAGGAGCGTTTGTTTTCAGGAGCACGAGCGAGCAGGAGCAGGAGCTGCAAAAAAGGAGCGCTGAAGCTGAGCTGTTTCTGAGCAAATGGTTGGTAGCAAGTACATAATTTGTTCAATATTTATAATTGAAACAAGTCAAAGGCAATAAAAAAAAATTTGTCAAATATTTCGTATTTTTTAACACTGAACATTTTTTATAAGCTCTGGTGAAGAATTAGGGCTAAATAGGCATTGGCAAATTCTATGTAGATGACGGTATTTTCGGTACATTTTTCATAAGTTTGGTGAATAATAACAGATTTGAAGAGGTTATTTTTATCGTTATTTATTTATTAATAACTTTATAAAATTTATTAACTTTATAGAAGTATAAACATTTTTACTATGATACATATGTTAATATTATGTGGCATTTAAATATTAAACTATCATTGTTTTCTGATCCAAGCATGTAATGCAGGAATACCGTCATCTACATAGAATTTGCCAAAGGGTTATTACATATGTAAATATGTACGAAAAATACTTACAATTTCAGCCTGCGATGGAATTCTCCAAGCAGAGGATGCATGTGCATGCGTTTCAAAACTGCATTTTTTAGATGGGTTTTTTGGGAAAACAACGCGTTAGGTAAAAAAATCATGATTAGGTTGACCTGCCAATTGTAAATGGCACTTCGCCGATAAAAAGTACCTTGTGTATGAAGAGTATATGCGTAAAGTATACATACATACTTATGTACATATATTGTATTATTAAGTACCTGTCTATTCGTGGAAACGGTAGCTACATCCGCATGAAAAACGAAGGCAATAAAACCATTACCTCTTTTTAGCGATTCTTTGAAATTTGGCTATTTAGCTCTAATTCTTCACCAGAGCTTATAAAAAATTTTCAGTCAGTGTTAAAAAATACGAAATATTTGACAAATTTTTTTTTATTGCCTTTGACTTGTTTCAATTATAAATATTGAACAAATTATGTCCTTGCTACCAACCATCTGCTCAGAAACAGCTCAGCTTCAGCGCTCCTTTTTTGCAGCTCGCTCGTGCTCCTGAAAACAAACGCTCCTGCTCGCTCGTGCTCCTGAAAACAAACGCTCTTTCGAGCGAGCAGGAGCGCTTGAACATTTTTTTTGTTGCTCCTGCTCGCTCGTGCTCCTGAAAACAAACGCTCTTTCGAGCGAGCAGGAGCGCTTGAAAATTTTTTTTGTTGCTCCTGCTCGCTCGTGCTCCTGAAAACAAACGCTCTTTCGAGCGAGCAGGAGCGCATGAAAATTTTTTTTGTCGCTCCTGCTCGCTCGTGCTCCTGAAAACAAACGCTCTTTCGAGCGAGCAGGAGCGCATGAAAATTTTTTTTACCGCTCCTGCTCGCTCGTGCTCCTGAAAACAAACGCTCTTTCGAGCTTGAAAGAGCGAGCTAGAGCGGAAAAGAGCGAGCAAGAGCGAGCCTTTTCCGAACCCTGCAAATGAATACCATAATAGAGAAGTTTATATCGAGCAGCAAAAACTCAATCCAGTTAGATACGTTGTCCGTTTCGCTGTACGTAAGTGAAATTGTCGATGAAAGCGGATTGCATCGATTGTACAGGTTGAACACGATCAATACGAAGACTAGGCCACGCATGAAGAAGGAGTAGAGTTGGTTGCGCTTGATGGGCGGTCCGATTTCATAGCTCGAGATCAGCTCGTAGATGGGCATCAAGCCGAGAGCCTTTAGTAAGAAAACGAATGGTTTTATGTCTCTACAAATAGAGCTTCCCGAGGGCGTCTGTTGCAGGAACTTCCGTTGATGGTAGTAAATACGCGGTTGCTGCTGCATTGAAAATGTTTGTAGGTTCTTTTCTATTGGACCAAAGAAATTCTTCACTATCGTAGTATCAATCAATTTGTCAATATAACCTATTTTGAGGATCTCTTTGAAGTCTGACCCTACACCGAGAAGACAACAATGTTAACTGTATCAATGTTGAACAGCTCAATCCTACTCGAGTACGAGTAATTAATTTTACGGCGCTGGGCCCAGAGTGGGAAGGATGTCTTCCACCACCCCGGCTCATCCATTAAAGAAATTAACTTTGCTTTTTTTAATGAAACGAAGCCATCAACGCAGCGAATGAATGAACTTTTTAAAGCAATTAGTTGAATAACAATTTCGTTAAAATGGTGGAAGAGTATTTTAGAGACATCCCATAAATAAATTGAAAAATCTGACCTTCAACGAATACGAAAAATCGCGTGATGAAGCCTTTGAAAAAAAATAATAAACAAATTAAAACTTCTGGAAGGTAACAATAAGCAAAATTATATGCTGAATAAATAATGAATTACGAAAGATATTAAAATAGTTATTTAATCCTACTGCAGGAAAAAATATTTACTAGCTTTTAAATTAATCAGCAAAAGCGATTTTTTAGCTTGTCATTAGCTTGTCATTACAATACGTAGTGAATCATAAATAATACTTATTAATTTGCAAAACTTTTCTCATTAACATTCCTCAATCATTTAAAATTTTACAGACATTAGATATTAAACTAAGGTTTAAAATTTCATCTTCATCACGTATCACATCACGTATGATGTGACATGC
Source organism: Myopa testacea (assembly GCA_949629155.1). Classification (NCBI taxonomy): domain Eukaryota; kingdom Metazoa; phylum Arthropoda; class Insecta; order Diptera; family Conopidae; genus Myopa; species Myopa testacea. The sequence goes on along the minus strand of OX451348.1, from coordinate 6,837,397 downwards.
TATGTCCTTTCTTCATAGTGAGACCTCAGAAATTGTTCATATAATTTTCAACTTAAATTGTTAAGCTTCAATTATTATTTATTTTTAAATATGTATGTAGAAAAGCAATGTACATTTTGACTCAAGACAATTTTATGGATGTATAAAGGATGCATATTAATAAAAATAATACAAAATTTGAAGGACTAAGGATTGTACTTCTTACAACACCGGTGCCGCCCTTAAAGCCGAGATACCGACAACGCAACCCTAGACATCTGCTAACAAAGGCTAACCGAAGGAAGTCAACCAAAGGAAAGTAACGGTACAATCTAATTTGCCGGTCATCTACGGGCGAGGGTTATTCTGAGTAGTTTCGATTTGATTTGATTTGCTTTTGAGCGACAGTGCGAACAACAGCACGTGTTACAAATACTGATCGTACATATTAAAAAAAAAAAAAGTCAAGTTTCCGGTTAGTATTTAATTCAATGATAGGCCCAATGAACCCTTCTATGGCAGAATCGGAACTGTTCTTGTACCATCACATGTACCCATCACCATTAAGTAAATAATTTATCTATTTAAATCGAATTTTTAATTGAATAATGCAACCATTGTGTTAAAACTCACAAAATACTTGAGAATAGGTAAAACAGTGAAAGTCTTCCTTACTATGAGGAATATACAATAAATTCTTTAGTTTTTATAATCTTGAAATTAATTTACATAGAATTCACATTCTGAAAACGATAGAGTTGAACTATTTTAATTAGGGAAATAATTATAAATGTTCATACAATATATGTACATATTCCAAAAAAGATGCAATTTCGATCAAAGAACGCCAATTCTATTCTATGATTTATTGAATCTGTTAAAAAGTGGCCTTTTGTGTCGAATCTTGACTTGATTCGAGTCAACTTAATGATGCATGGTTTTTTGTGAAACATTCAAACTTGGGATCTTATTTTGTGGATTTGAGTTTCGTTTAGTTTATTTACTTCATAACCCATACTCTAGATTCGAGTAATTTAATAAAATCATTTTACTTTATCAGATCCTTTGATCCTTCGACTGGTTCATCTCTAATTCTTGACTTATTTGGAGTCAAGGCTTGAGTCTTGTCAGCGTTTCCGACGCCGACGCCGCCGTCTAATGACGGGATAATAACGGGACTCGGCAGGACGCCCTCGCTGTTTGGTTTCTAAACTTTTTCCCAAACGATATCCTGCGTCTCTCTCCCTCTCTCTCTGACATCATTTTAAGGACTTTATTTCCGCTTCGTTACAACGAAACGATGTCAACTAAATGGATTTTCTTCTTGTGCGTGTTGTTGTTGTTGTTGTTGTTGTTGTTGTTGTTGCAGTAGTACTTGTTCTTCTTCTTCTTCCTTTATTCTTGTTGCTTTTTTTATTATTATTGAGGTTGCTTTTGTTTTTCTCCACATCATGTTCCTTCCTTAGATACTTCGTAATATTTGCTTCAAAGATGATGGCGAGGTTTACAAGATAAAGTGGTAAAAGGAGGTTAGCGGAGGGGAGGGAGGGGGGGGGGGGGTGTTTGGTGGTTTGGGAGGTAGCGAGGATGGCATGAAAATACATTTGGCAAGATAAGCAAACGACATGCGGAGGATTTTAAGCCACTTCGTAGTGTCGCTGTCACTGTCACGACTGACAAAGTGAGTAAAATAAGTATTTATGGTTATTTGTTTGGGGCAGCAGAACGACCAACAAAGAGTAACAACAACAACTGCATCATCGTCATCATCATCATCATCATCGTCATCATAGAATCCCAAAAACAAAAGCGTACGTTATGAAAACAACAGAGTGTTTGAGTTGTCGAAATATTTTTTGAACGTCCTGCGAAAACAAATGCAACAAAGGAAGAAGAAGAGGAGGGATAAGAGTAATACGAAGATGAAGAAGAAGAAGAAGATGAAGAAGAAGAAGAAGAAGAAGAGGAGGAAGTATTTAGAGAAACATACCAGAGCAACGACTGCATAAAATGTGCAACAACAGCAACCAACATCATCGTCTTTCGTAAAGTCGAGGAAGCCGTCGCTATCGCAGGATGTTGCATCTGCTCCTCCTGTCCTCCTGTCCTCCTGTCCTCCTGTCCTCCTCTGTGTTGTATGAGTACTTGTAATCATACTCACACGAAGAGAAGCCATGAAATTCATGAGTTGTACTCGTTTGTGCTCGAGGACGTTGTGAGTGTTGCCTCGAGCTGCGATTAGCTCTCGAGTCTGAGAGACTGAAACAAAGCTAATAATGTTTCAACACCCTCTGGGAAGTGGAGAGGGGGAGCAGGGGGGGGGAGGGGGTTAAATAAAGTAGTGAACGAAGGAACGGACGACCGAATGGACTGAATAGGATTGAACGTTCTTTTAAATTAATTTAAAAGAGCAAATCACACGTTTTGGATTTCGAATTTTTGTGCATTTTTTTGTTTATTATTTGTATGAGTTGCGATTTTTGTGTTTTATTAAAAATGTCTTCCATTCGATTCACTTCACTAGAAAATTTAATTCAGCTTCGTCCTGGTTCCCCGATCGTTCTCTCTCACTCTCTTCTCTTTCTCTCGCTCGCAATTCAGACCATCTTCTTGGCCATGATGTTCTTATAACTGTACCCGAATGTAATAGTTTTTCGCTTATTTTCTTTAGTTTATTATTTTTATTTTTATTATTTTATTTTTATTACTTTGTTTTATTTTCATTATTTGATGTTGTTCTTTTGTGCACATTTCCTGTCAAATCCTTCCTCGTTCCAGTTTATTTGCTCATCCGAACTTAATTAAAAATTATATCCTGTATATTGAGGTTCTTCTTCTTCTTATTTTTCTTGTTCTTCTTCTGTTTGGCCAACGGACGCAGCGAGCAGCGAGTGCGATGGATCCACTATATTTTGTAAGTGGTCCCGTAGAGGAAAATTAAATTATACACGAAATATGTTGAAAAAACGCGTGGAAAAAATAAGAGCAGCAACAACAACAACAGCAGTAACAATCGTGGAGACAATCAGCTGGAGAAGCTGATGCTATTCATTGCAGAGTGTGCAGTAAAGGACATTAAACGACATTGAAGAAGGATTGAGAACGCTGGGAGGTTTGGTAGAGGGGAGGGGGAGACGCAGGAGGGCGGCGGTGTGCGACGAAAGAAAATCGGTGTAGTCCATCGACGAAGAAGAGACACACTCAGAAAGTGGCGAAAGTGTTGGACGTTGACTATGTACAAAAAAGTTAAACTTAAAGCAGACAAAAGAAAGAAAGGAAAGCAAGCAACACTAACAACAACATTAACACGGATAAAAGCAATAAAAGTAACAACAACAATAACAACAATAACAACAACAACAACAACAACAACAGCACTAACAATAGTACGCGCCATAAACGTCAGCCGTTTTAAACGACGAAATAATTTTTAGCTCTCGTTGCGGTTGACAGTTCCAGCATTTCATGTTGCATACTTTTAGGAGCAGTCATTAAAAATACGCGAATCCTTCGAAAGAGTTTGAAAACATTTTATGGACTTTTCACAAACTACATTAAATTTGTCCAAAAAATGAACATATTGCAGTTAACATGGAATATATCTATATACATATACTATATATTGTACCATTCACATCTGTTGTTGATGGACAATTTTAAGTTATTCGAGGAACTCATTATATTTAATCATGAATCCATCGATTTGCTTCACTGTCCGGACTGTGAACAACTCGTCCACTCGTGCAGCTAATAATAAGTGAGTGCATAAAATTGGCTTGGCTACTTTATGGCCACGCGGTCAAGCAGTCGAGTCCCGCCGGAGTCAAGCGTATCTTGCAGCCCAATCATAATGACAACCAAGGTTATTCACGCTTGAGAGCTCTCAGCTTCAGATGAGTGCAGCTGAAATCACAAAATCGAAAACGGCGACGGGCCACAAGGGACGAGCGATGGATGATGAGAAACCGTCCTGGGAATGAGCGAAAATCACTCTCAAGCAATCCATTTCAAGGGTTCACAAAGTGGTAGAGGCTGGGAGGGGGAGGAGGGGTGGCAGGATGGAGTGAGTTTCTTTAATGATAAATGAAATGACCGACTAAGAAGAAGCAAGAGCAGAAGCAGAAGCAGCGCCGTCATCACCATCATCATCAGAAATAGTATCAAAGTTATCAGCATCGGTGAAGAGCAAAAAAAAGAATGTTCTTTTATATTGTACAATGAAATCAAAGAAAATTGAATGGCGTAAAATGGAGGCGAAGACGAAGAAGAAGAAAGGAAGTAAAGAGACATACACACAGAGAGAGAGAGAGAGAGAGAGAGAGAGAGTGAGTGAGAGAGGGAGAAGCAAAGTGAAGTGAAGTTAATCCTCGAATAACATGATATATTGTGAGCGAATATACAATGGATGTCCTGTGAGATGTCCTGTGGGACGTTGGCATCACAGCAACGAAAAAGCAGATGAACGACGGCGATAACAATAACGAAAGAGGGAGACAGAGAGAGAGAGAATGCTAGTGAGTGTGCGAGCGAGTGATTGAGTTGAATTAAATACAGAAGGGAAAACCAACTCATTTCCACTTAATGCACACTTTGCTTCGATGATGGTGTTGATGCTGATGATGAAAGCTGGCCAAAGATAACACCAACGATAAGAAAGGATAACAAGATAACAGAAGAAGAAGAGAACTGGTGAAGATGGGACGCCAAAGAGAAGGAATGAAGCGTAAAGGAATGGAGTAAAAAATAGCCAACAACATGGAAATTAAATTAGAAAAACACAAGGAAAGGATGACGAACTGGATGAAGTTTAGTGAGGAGAATAATAACAACAATAACAACAACAACAACAACAAGTATGCTATAGCAACGCATAACAATAAGAAAAGAAAGAAGAAGAGGGTGAAGTAGAACATAAAAAAACGGTGCTCAAGGATGTGAAACAAAGAGTTAAAAACGGCTGCTTGTGACTGCCGAGTTGATGAAGGTCGCTGTTGGTGGTTGATAGAAGGACGTAGGAAGCAGGGGTGGAGGGGTGGGGAGGGCGGAAGGGGGAGAAAGAAGAGAAGGAGAACAAGGAGCAGGAGTAGGAGCCGGGGCAGGAGCAGGAGCAGGAGCAGGGAAGACGAAGAAGTATAAGAAGTCGAAGAAGAAGAAGAAGAAGAAGAAGCATTTACACACTTTGTATTTAGAGAGAGCAAATAATGAACTTCGTTGAGTGGTTCAACTTTGTTTTTATTGTTGGTGCTCCTGCTCTTGTTTGTTGTTGTTATTTGTTACTACATGCTCGAAGTTTGCGTTTGTGAATTTGTCGATTTGCACGAACTTTGAACCACCCAGGAAATTGCTTTGGTGCTTAGAAAATAGTTAACAAAGAAATTAGGAACGATGAAGATGTTTCAGAGGCCATCTTCTTGGGTCCTTTGAGCACTATAGTATTATAGTAGCCTGTTGTAGGTTGCTTGCAAGTGGAGTTTCTTCAACAGCACCATCAACAACAACAACAACTCACAGCATTTGCATCTAAGATCGAAATGGTCTCGTCTAAAATTCAGCTGCATAAAAGTTCAAAGCATAAAAAGACCCATAAAAATATTCTAAAGCGAACACTTTAAATGGGTTTTTCTCAAGCGATGGAAGGAGTGAATAGAAGATGCTATTCTTTATTTTTTCCTCTGTTTTTCTGTATAAAAAACCGTATTGTTTCGCCTTTAAAAAAAGTTTCACTATCCGTAAAAATATGAAGCAATAAAAACAGTGATATAATAAAGAAACGACAGTAACTGAACCACACAAAAGAGGAACGGGGCATAAAGTACATCTAGAAAAGAGAGCATAGAAGAGTATAGAAAGAGTATGGAGTGTGGAAAGAAGCAACACAAACTTCGGACAAGAGCAACGAAGGAACGAGGAGTCAATGAAGCGGTTGAATGAAGGAACAAATTTAAGGAAAATCGGAATAGATTAGATAAGAAGCACAACATAAAGAAACAGTAAAGAAGATGGAAAGTACAAAGAGTAAAAATCGTACAAACTAGTAGAAAGTTTATTAAAAAACTTCAACAAAGCAAAAAAGTGGTAGAAAATGCAACAGGAGAGAAATAGTAAAAATACTTTAAGAAATTGCCAGTTAAAAAAGCATGAAAGGCAGAGAAAAAGTAGTAGAAAAACTAGTGGAAAAAGTAGTAAAAAGATATCGGAAAAAGTAGTAGGAAAGGGATTAAAAGCAGTTGCAGAAACTCTTCTCACTGAATTGAATTCAATCGCAGTCTCTTCAGCTGCAGTCGAGTATTGAAAAGAATCACCTCCTCGCCATGTTTTAGTAACCATTAAAAAAGCTCTCCTTGCACTCCTTGTTCACTCCTTAAAATCGTAAAAACTGTCCACACTGATCAGCATTTCTTCATGCTGCAGTCGTTCCATGGAATTACTGCTGACCACAGGACTGTGTTGCCAAGTAACTGCAGAAACTAATAAAAAAGAGGAAATCGAAAAGCTGCTTTCTGCATGGAAAATGTTGACATACTTTTGCACATCGTAATTCAGCTCCTGCTGCTGCTGCTGCTGCTGCTGCTGGTGCTGCAGGCGTTGGGACGGACCGTCGCTTTCGGCATAAACCATAAATGCACATCCGCAGCCAACCAGCAGGGTTGCCCCGTGATGGTGGTGGCAACCCTGTAATTTATGACATGATATTCGGCAGCGGCATCATCTGTTGCGGCAGACGTGAGCACAACGACGATGCTGCATACGAAGTGACGAACGTGTGCAACGATGAAGGGGCATCCAGGGGGAGGGGTGAGGGGGGGGGGGAGTTGGGAGGAGAGTTCACATCTCAGGGAATACTTGACAGATCGCTGACACTGCTCCCGGACAGATTTCAACTTGTCCCTGACAGATTTGTCCCTGGTCTCTGGCACATGTCAATCTGCTGCCACTGAAGAGCAATCCTTTCCCTCCATTAATCAAGGATCGCTGGAGTTGGAATCGATTGGTGCCCTCACAATCTCAGTGGGTCCCATAGAGACATCAACTGGTCCCACAAAGAGATCAACTGATCGGTTTTCGACGAACTCATAGGTTAATCCTCACTATACTCGTATGTGAACTAATCGGAGTTAAATTGAATTCAAGTAGGAACTCAATTGACCCAGGGACTGGAACCAGGAACTGCTCGCTTCTCGACGAATGTCAGATGAGCCACCGATGAGCCACGGTTCCTTAATTGGATATGATTATTTCTCTGTGATAATGAAATTTCAGATGATTTGCATGAATACTAAAACTTTATAAACTCAATTGCTTTCCATCGCTCTCTCTCACTTTTGTCTCTCTGTTTCTCTGTCTATCCCTCTGCTCCTTTCTCCGTTATGATCCCAAAGTGATTCCATTTCTAGGGAATTCATTCATAGTTTTGTACGTAGCCACAAATTTAATTATGCACAGTTTTCTGTGGCGGAATACTTATTTATGTATGGCTTATTCCGTGCTTAAATATGGGCAATAAGCAAACAGATTTCGGAGCATGCCGACGTCCCAGCCAGAGTTGCCAGCCGTTCGGTGTTGTTGTGTTCTTGTGGTCCTAAACAATGCATGAAAATTAGTGTTTTAATGGGATGCATTTCAAAGAGAACAAGAGCAGGGGAGAGAAGGGCATGAGAGTGAAAGACAGAGAGAGAGAGAGAGAGAGGGAAAACAGAGCGATAGACCTGCTGACCTGCTGAAAGAGAGAGAAAGAGTGAGCGAGAGAGTGATATCAATGAAGAGCGTTTCAGGAATTACTCTCAGAGAGGAGGGTGGATTAAATGAGCAGCTCAGCTCATCTCAGTTCGGTTCGGAAAGGAACCATGAGTTCAGAACCTTTGGAGTTCTTTACAAGAAGAAGAACAAGAAGCAGAAGAAGAAGAATGGGAGGATAACAACAACAATAATACGATGAAATAATTAAATAAAGTTTCAAACAACAAAAACAATGAACCACATTTTTACTCACTCACTCGCTCAATCTCTCTCTCTCTCGCCGCCTTTTAACACTTGGTTGAAGAAGTTACGTGATCGAAATAGAAGCCGAGTGCCCCTGTCCTCCTCTCTCCTTCTTGTCCCGCTCTTTCTATACCACCGCCTCTTTTCTCCATCTCCCCTCCCTTCGAGGCCATTCTTTTTCACCTGCAGTCACAATTCAGCATATTTTGTATACTTTTAAAGCATATTTTATCCGTTCTCTCTGCTCTCAACTGAACTACCAACCTCCCTCCCCCTCCTCCCATCCTCCAGCCATATCATTTCTCGCAAACTCCAGCGATAGAAGAAATTTAGGAAAACTTTTCATTTATATGGATTTTATTCATGAGAAATGGGACCCGGTTCCAGGCGTCGGCCTGCATGCATGAAGCGTGCAATCGACTTTCAGCTTCGAGGAATGCAAAACAACAGAAGTTGAAAAACAAGAAGAAGAAGACGAAGACGACGACGAAGAAGAAGAAGAAGAAGGAGAGAAGAAGAAGGAAGGAGATGCAACAGCTCGTATGTACGATAAATAAATGGAAGCCGTTGAAGCCATGAGCACACACGCACACATACCAACGCACACATACTTGCATGCCTTCATGTATGAGATTAAAAAAACAGTGTTGCCAACTTCCATCTTCTCGCTGTTGCATTTCAATGTTTTCATTTTAAAAAAAATAATTGCGGAAATTCCACAATTTTTCTGCTTGTTTTTGTTTTTATTTATTTATTAATTTTTTTTTTCCTAAGGAATGTCGTACCAGTAGTACGAAGTATTGGAAAACAACAACAACCAGAATACGTTTTCTTTGTTTTACGTTAAACACTAAAAACATATCCATTCAATGTTTTAATATCCTGTGTATTTATGTGAGTAGTAAAGAGTTGGTTGTTGTTGTTGTTGTTGTTGTTGTTGTTGTTGTAAATCATTTCAGCTCACGACGTAGCGACGGACATTCATACATGTGTATTGTCTACATGGACATATTTTTCAATTTTCATAAAATACATAAATCTTGCACACACACACACACACACAGAGAAGCTTAACATTTTAATCCCTACAACAACTACAACAATAAACTCCAAATGCAACGAAATGCAACTGAGAGAAAAACAGACAAAAAAAAAAAAGCAGGAAAAACCAAAGAAATGCAAAAAACCTTAAATTTCTCGTTTTCGTCGAATTTTTCTACTTCTGGTTTTTGTTGTTGTAGTAGTTGTTGTATTTGTTGTTGTTGTTGTATTTATTGTTGTTGTAGTAGTTGCTGGTGTACTTTGTATTTGTTGTGATGTCAGTATGCATGCTCTTTCTTTATAGTGTGCCATATAAACTCGGCAGCAGCTGTTCGGTCCTCTCTCTCTCTCTCTCTCTCTCTCTTTGTTTCTTTCTTTTTCTCTCTCAAATACACAGGAACAGCTGTTTGACTAACCGACTGCTTTACTGTATCGTGTTCCCCTTTGTATCTGGTCGCCTTTCTGTCTATAAATCTTTACGTCTGTAAGCCTGTTTGTCTGTCTGTCGGTTTGTCTGTCTGTTTTGTTCTTCTGTTTCTGTCAATAAAAGATCAATGTTTTCACTGCATTGCAGCTGAGCTTTAAGCTGCGTGATGTTTGCTGAATTATTATACGCGAGCTT
>OX451348.1:6669291-6827575 GCA_949629155.1 Myopa testacea | reverse complement strand
ATATGCCGACTAAAGTAGATCATCTGCCTATTCAAATTCTTCAACAGCACACTATGCTCGCAACGGAGATCGTGCCAGCGCTTCACAAAGGTTGAACATCGAAGAAGAAGCAGAACAAAGCTACGAAAGCAAAATTCCTTCCAAAAACAAAATTTAAAATGCAAAATTTAAAACAAATCCAGACGGACGGACGGCTGCACATGGTTTGTTATTGTAAGAGAAGCAAAAGAAGACAAATCGCACCGTTCTTCTCGTCGCCCGCTGTACACGATAAATGGATCGATTCTTTCTTTCACACTTTACTTGACATACGAGTGCTGCCTCGATTATCTCTTCTTACGCATATTCGCTAGCATTGTTAGTGCAAAATAAAAGAAACAAAGTCGATCTTCCGATCCCTTCATACTCATTCGAAAAGATCTTCGACTCTCATATCATGTGTGTTTGTTGGTAGAGTGTGCACTGAACTCGCTCTTTTGATGAAACTTGCCTAACTAATAACAGCAGAGAACTTCGTCGCCCGACAAATTAACAGCGACTAAAAGTGGAACTCCATAGCATGCGTATGCGTGCGTTTGACATTTGGAGTTTTCGAACATTTACGTGCGTACCTAACTAGCAACTCCATAGCATGCGCGCGCGTGCGTTTTTCAATCAGCTGTTTAATATATTTTGAGTGAATGATTTTGTGAAAACTATGGTTGATTTTGTGTAAAAAGCGCAAGTATGGGCGACGATTTCGGATTTTTCTTAATGATAATTGGCAGTGTAATTGCAGTATACATGCAATACACTGAATTAATGAAAGGAAGAAGGAAGTTTCAATTTGTTCCAATAATCAACGCTTCCTTTAACATACATATATATTTTTGTGCACGCACACCTCGTTGATTAAGTTTTCGTCATTCATTTTCTGTAAAATATAAACAAAAATATTATTCCAATTCAACAAAACGTAAACAATTTGAAGTTGATTTATTCAATAATTCAGATTGCTTCTTTGGGCGACGTGCGCATTCTGTATACTGTTTATTCTGTGTTAAGAGTCAGTCCTCTGAAGGCTCTCGCGCCATTGACCTCCTTTAGGCTTCTTGGAAGGGAATTCCAAAGCCAGATTGAATTGATGAAGAACAGATGCGATGCACGAAGTTGAAGTTGAAATTTCATTCACGAATCCACTGTCTCGAACCAAAACATACTACCAAAAGTCAGGCCTATTTGCGTTATCCGTTCACGATACAGCAGAGAAAATAAATATATTTTCATAAAAAAATGGGCATGGTCTGCCCACTAATGAAATAAAACTCGATTACAGTAGAACAAATAGAGGTATGGTCATGAAATTTGGCATATTCTCTGTCATCACAAGCTATTTGGGTTGAAAATGGAAAATATCGGTGTAGCGATAATAAATGATTATTATTATTATTAACGGATAAGGCCGTGGTTATGCTATCGAGCAAAACTTGGTGGGAAATTACTCTCATTTTTGTGATCGGAGTCCGTGCAAAAAGAGTGGTTACGCTTGTGCTTGACCCACGTTTGCTTTCTTCAAAAATATATAGTTTTTCTCACCTTCAACAGCAACCCGTCTACTACACAAATGAGAAAACGTATTATTTGCGGTGTAGTTTTCGACGTAATGGAAGACCAAATGTTTATATTATTTGAAATCTGCTTAACATATATAAAGGCGTAATATTTTGGAACGATAATCAGAGGAATATAATTGATAGATTTATCACTTCATTCCATTTTTGCACTCCACTCCATTTTTCAATACTTTTGTGAATATTGAGACTAAGCAACACCGGTTTAACTCGGTGTCCTCGGTGTACGCTAGACCGAGTTTTCGTGCTCGGTGTGAGAGAGTGACGTTGAGAACAGAAAAATATCCCGTTCTCTCTTTTACACACAAAACAACAAAAAAAAGTCCTACTTGCCAAGCAAAACTCGATAGCATAACCACTAACTTATTATTATTAAAGTCCCTTAAATTATTAGAAGTCAATTATAAATTAAATCTACGGTATATGAACTTTAGTCAGGCCGAAGTTAAAACTCTTTCTGGTTTGAAAATTAGTTTAACAATATCAGTTTCAAGCAGAGACTGAAAATAACTGTTATGCCAATGACCTTGAGCAAAACAGTAAACTTTTAACTTTTATATTAAAAGCTACAATCGTTGAACGTTTCAACAGAACCCTTAAAAGGATGATGTGGAAAGAATTCAGCTATCACGGATCATATCGATGATAACTATATAATAAATATTGTGTGATAAATATAATGCGAAAGTACATAGAACTATTAGAATGGCTCCTGAGAATGTCGACGCTTCCAATGTGGTTTCTCATTATTAAAGACTGCATATATGTAACAACCTGAAAATTTTCAGTTAACCCAAATTCCGCAAGGGTGACTTTGTAAGAATCAATAAATAAGCACATTTTTGAGAAAGACCGAACAGGACAACAGAAAATTTCAAAATAAAGACTATACAAATCACAAATCGAACATATATATTTTGGAAGACTATAAAGGCAATCCCGTTGGATTCTATGAAAGTGAACTACTGAAGACAACAATAACTCTTGGATTAACAATAATTCTATACCATAAAAATGTAGTTGTACATTTATGTTTTCTATATGTATTTGTATTGTATAAGTATACTTATAAATAAATCCCGGAAAAATTATGAAAGAAGATGGGAATGAAATTTGCAATTTGGAATTGGAGGCTGCAGGTGTTATGTGAAGGACCCTTATATTCACCAGTAAGCTGACAATGATCCACTCTATCGACACCCAATTACAAATTGCAAATATGCTTGCATTCCATCTGATGCTTTAACTGCTGGGTTTAAGAAGGCCATAAGCGTGTTTATACTTAAATAACTATTGTATATATCTAAAATATCTCTAACTAAAAATTCTATGAATTTTGTGCGAGTATACCCCCCACCCCCCCTCCAGTTTAATGCTATAGTTTGGACCGACTATAGCACCAAGCCCTTCGTCAAATCCAAAAGGATTTGAAGGCCGCCGTCAAAAAGAGTGCCAACAACAGACGGTATTTCATGAGCAAAACTGGTGGCGGATGCTACCAGGATGCTTTCCCGGCCCTAACCAGCCTCGAAGAGAAGATATTGTTTGTAACGAGGGTGGATTCCGTAAAAGCCGAATCAGTTACTCCAGAGTCTGGAGTATAAAAAATATAGCTAAGCTAATATTAATAATAGCTAATAATAGTAATTATTTAATAATTTATTTTAATTAGTTATTTAATCCTTTTGATGAACGTAAATTTCGTAATATAACAAATAAAATAAATATATATAGTTTATTATTATTAAACTTTAAATGTTAAATATTTTATTACAATTTTTAGTCCTCACCTTGCTCTCCAAAATGGCCCAGATGGAATAGTCAGGATTTCCATCTGGCGAATTTGAAAGCCATTGTGTGGACGAAATGAAGTGTGGAACATGGGTTTTTAATGCCGTGTTTACACGGGGGACACGTGTCGCACGTTTGGAACTATTCATCGGCCGTGTCCCCGACCAAAGACTACAAGACTGGAAACTCCTCTTATTTCGTGAGAGAGCTCAAAAAAATGTCCGTCCGCGTGTTCACATACAGTGTATGTGAATTTCATGGTGAAATTGTCGACATGATACAAGCTAAAACAGGCCAACACAAAGCATGATATCTGAAAAGGTAAAGGTTTTATTTAAATTAAAATGTGTTAACACAAATAAATTTACACGTCATACATTTCAATTAAAATTAGTTAAACATAAACAAATTCTCAATTCATGCATTTAAAATTAAATTCATTTAAATTAAAGACCAAAAGAACTAAAATCACAATGAACTAAATATTAAACTAAATCACACATTAATATTCAACAAAACATGTTAAATACGTTGGCATTTCTTTCGGCTAAAAATACGCGTGGTAGGTTAAAAACAGCTGACTAAATTTGTGAAATGAGCAATTTTTATGAATTTTAACTTCGCTTTACTTGCAAAATATTCAATATTGTGCAACTATAAGACTTAAAAAAGGTTCCCTGATCATTTCTAGAAGCATGCGTAGGTTTTAAAATGTCGCCCTGGTCTTTTTTACGAATTTAAGAAATCATATTTCTGGCTTATTTCTATGAAGAAGAACAAGAGTTGCATTCCTCTCTCAAAATATTTTTCTGAATTTTGTAAACAAACTCCCGAGTTGTCAAAATTCACTCCTGAGTTGTCAAAATTACATGCGTTTTGTTTTTGTAACCAACACACCCAAGCCTGATTTCACCAACACATTCAAACCGAAAAAAGAGTTCCCAGTCTTGTAGTCTTTGTCCCCGACAGCGTTTACACGGGAGATAGACTATCCAAGTGGATCGTCGTGACATGGATGATTTTATTGCATGATTTTTTAATACTTTTTGCTACTATTTGTATAGCTTTAGATACTATTTAAGAATTTATAATACTTTTTGACTATAAACTTTGCAAACCTTGTTTTACACTCAACTTCGTGATACCGCCGTGATAATAAGCGAAAAATAATGGAAAGGTTAGAGGAAATAGAAATTGAACTAATTTCAATGACAAGTGAATTTGTAGACGGGTTATTTACAATTCAGCAAGAAGATGCTGAAATTATAGCCGATGTAATGTAAACTATACAAGTATTGGAAGAAGTGCGGAGTGCTGAACCCACTCGAAGAAGAAGTTGTTGGGTGAAGGATTGGAGGAAACGCAAAAGCTCAAACGGAGCATTTGCCATACTATACAAGGAAATAAAAGTCTCCGACAGATTTTCCTATAGAAATTACACTAAATTGGTTCGCTGAAACAACGAATAGTTTTGCAATAATTGGTGCTGTTGTTTTATTTGATGTCAATTTAGCAAGAAGGGATAGCAGTTGCTGTAAACTGAAATTAACAGGGCTATTCTCGTTGTCAGCTTGACATGAAATTGTCAAGACAAGTTGTCACAGTGCTTTTCAATGCTTTTCAAATTGGTATTCTGGTTGTGAAGTGACACGGTGAAAGCTCTAATGCAGTAACATGCTGAAAAGCTTAGTGTTACAGAAACCAAAATGTAATTTTTGACAAATGGAACATGAAATGGCAAAGGAAAATACAAACGGACTACGGCAGAGCAGCTGGCGCACTATGTGCAGTTCATGTCCACCATGTGTGGAATGTGCTGAATATAGAAGAATATACAATATATATTATTATTTATTTAAATTTTATTATTTAAATTGTTTATTTATTTATTTAAATTGTTATTTAATTCATATATTATTTGTTTAAAACCAGATCCTGAAACATCTTTCAATGTAAGTAGCGCCAAAGAATATGTAATAATATATTTATATTATATATTTATATTATAAGATATTTTCATTGAAAGACCTGGTTTTAAACAAATAATATATAAATTAAATAACAATTTAAATAAATAACAATAAATAAATTAAAAATAACAACAAAATTTGCTGTTTCTCTTCTGTTCATTTGCTGTTTTGTTCTGAAAATGTAGTTGTCAACAGCTATTTGGCTCGTGACAAATTTGTAAAGAAAAGAGCTTTTATGTGACAGTCAGAATAGCAATATTGACAACTTGTCAAAAAACATGGTTGTCAACTAAAATATGACAACGAGAATAGCCCTGTTAATTGTTTTTTTGTTGCGTTTGTTGTTTCTAATGCTAACTCCAAAAACCACAACACTTTTTGTCGCTCTCGTCTGGTTTCCGAGTTATAGCACCTTGAAGTTTAAAGATTTACGGCTGCCCATACCATTACTTGAGATGGAAAATTACTTCGGGTTGCTCAAATTTAGAAAGATATTTGCCACCTCTATTGCAGGTTGACTATTGTCCTACTGATCGAAAGTAAGAAATCCTGGCCGATATCCTTTTGAAATGATCCCGTTACAAAAAAATATACGGTAGTACATATACGGGTGTGGCATGGTATATACTTATTTCTTTAACCCATTTCCATATGTGGTTCCTGCTCTCTTAAGAGATTTTTAAATGTATCTCTGATAAGTCTACACAGCTCCTGGAAGAGCTCTTAAGGCACCTCAAACGGATTTAATAGATGCTTTTTAGATGATTCCCTCTCATCTAATTCCTAAATCTCTTAAACGTTAAGCGATATCTCTATGTTATTGCTATTGTTGGAAAGGTAAGCGAATTATCCTTAATTTTTTGTTAAATAATAAATAATAAAAATGAAATTTTAGATCTTGAGTACTATTTTTTCCATTCGTTAAGTTTTTCTAAGTATCATAATTATACATGATACTTAGAAAAACACATAATTATTTAAATAATAAGAAAGTAAAGTAACGTACCTTTTTATATGGGTATATATCCTCGAAATCAGACTAGTATCTTAGAAGAAAACGCATTTTTAAAAATCACAATCAGGTGCTATTTTTCATTCTACTTCGCGCGCCCATAAAAGTTCACCTGCGGCGCTAAGTTTCGAAGTGAAAACTTTTTATTTATTATAATTTCAAATTTCTACCATGAAAATAATTGCAAAACTAATAGAGTAAAAAAATTCAGAAAAAGGGCAGTAGTAAAATTCAAAGAAGCCTTACATACTTACGCGGTTGGGATTTTAAAATGGCATGTCCTCCTAATATCCTGCACTGATTCCGATGATACATAACTCTATATAAAGGTAAGAGACCCTACTCTCTCAGTATTGAGATACTTATGTGGGTTAATTATACATTATACTTAGAAAAACATTAATGAATGGAAAAAAATATTCTAAAAATCTAAAATTTACACACTCAAGCTAGAGAACGCTCCGGCCTGGTAAGAGGCATTAGGCTATGGAACAATCTACCTATGCGCATAAAGAAAACTACCTCATTACTTAGATTCAGAAAAGACCTTTTTCTATTCTTGACCAACAACGCATAAAAGATTAACGGGGCTCAGTTAATTGTCGCTCAGGTCACTAGCGTCATGGTCCTGATGGACGTTTGTTCGCCCATTTGACTCCCTGCGACTGCATACATATGAATTTAAACCACCCATAACTACCCTTCCCTTCCCTCCCCACTCCCACCCAACACATATTTAGAGTACTTATACTGTGTTCAAACCTTAGTCTTAAGGAGAATGTACTTTTACTTCACTTTAATTTACCATACT
Organism: Myopa testacea; assembly: GCA_949629155.1. Classification (NCBI taxonomy): domain Eukaryota; kingdom Metazoa; phylum Arthropoda; class Insecta; order Diptera; family Conopidae; genus Myopa; species Myopa testacea. The sequence goes on along the minus strand of OX451348.1, from coordinate 6,820,381 downwards.
TTATTTAGTCTAATATTGTTAATTGATAATAGTTTAATTATTGCTGTACTGGTGTACGATATATAAGGTCTAGAATACCTTTTTTGTACAAACTTACAATTTGTAAATAAATAAATAAAATTTCACATTTCTCCAAAATTTAATGGCACTCGACAAAATATTATTTTACATAAATGAAGCACAAATTGAATACCTTTCAAACAATGCCAATAACATAGAGGTATCATGTAGAGTTTAGGAAATATAGGCCTGAACTTCTTAAATTTCAAAGGGCTATAACTCCGAAACTAGATTAGAGCAATAAAAAATGTTATTGTTATTAAAATCAACACCAAAAACAACAAGAGCAACAAAAAGAACAACAACATTGGTCGACAAGCGCTTTATCTGTTCCGAATGCTCATCGGTTATTGGTTTGAAAGCCGAATGTAGATTTTACCCTTTCATTCTTCCAGCTCTAAAAACGCTAAAGAATCGCTTTCAAAAGTATCTACGTGTAACCAGGACCATTATCCTAAATTGTACGTTTTTCTTGACGTTTAAACTACGATTTCTTTTAAGCCATGCAACCATGCACATATTGTTTTACATTGTCGTTACGTGCAAAAACTGGAAAATTATAATTTTAAAGAATTCTTTAACTTCCTTGAAACTGTTTATTTAAGTTAATAATATTTAAAGTGACTTGTAGTATTAAAGAATAAACTTTGAGGAAGAGGAACTGCTGCCAAAGATTTCTTAAACATGTCATTCTCCACAGTCCAAAGGGTTATGAAGACATCGACCATGTGTGGGTTACAGTTCTTAAAGCCTTGTGCCACTTCTGGACTAGAATCAATTGCAAGCTGGTATGTTTAGAAAACAACACACAAAGACTATATTTTGTGATATAGTACCTGAACTTCATAGATGAATGGCTTACGTAATTATTTCTGTTTCATTTTAACTATATATATGCGTGAAACTAGACTGAATTGAATTGTATATTCAATTTTATTCAATAAGGCTGGATATAATTGTGGGCTATATTTAAGACATGCCCGGTGTGATTGTTGTTGTTTTTGCTTTTGTTGTTGTTGTAGCAACCCACTAAAACAAGCCCCGCCCCTCGCTCCGCCCCCGTTTAGGAGTTATGAGCCTTCAAAGTTTGAACATTTTATGCTCTATATCTCCATAATCCCGACATATATAGGAACGATATATACATCGTTGGAAAGGTAATTTTAATATCTATAATTTATCGTTTTAGAGATTTTATGGAAAAGCTTTTAGTTTCCCCGCAAATCCTACTCTTTATTAAAATAACCACTCTGTCAAATGCTAATATACATACCTCAACAAGAAATGTTAAATTTTTTGTTGTTGTTGTTTTTGTTGTTGAAATGAGCAATTTTTATAAAAAAAATCGCGCGACAAAAAAATTTTTCGCCTGCGGCGCCAATTTTCAAACAAAACAATTTAACTTTACATGTTTTCTAATTTTTTTATTTACATATAAGGTCATTACTTAAATAGCTTCTTAACTGAACCGATTTCAATAAAAACAACACGCTTAAATAGCTTCTTAACTCTACTTTGTTAAACTGCAAACGTCGATACAGGTTTCTGAAGAACTTTATTTGTAAAAAATTAATAAATACTATAAAAAATAGTAGTAAAAATAATAAATGCGATTTGCGGGGAAACTAAAAGCTTTTCCATAAAATCTCTAAAACGATAAATTATAGATATTAAAATGACCTTTCCAACGATGTATATATCGTTCCTATATATGTCGGGATTATGGAGATATAGGGCATAAAAGCTTCAAACTTTGAAGGCTCATAACTCCTAAACGGGGGCGGGGCGAGGGGCGGGGTTTGTTTCTCTGGGTAGCTACAACAACAACAAAAACAACAACAATCACACCGGGCAAGGGTAAATCTTATCCATAATTGTGGTATAGTAGGTTTGTTAGATAGGGTATTTTGCAAATTTTATTGAAAACTGTTTAGATCTGAACTTTCAATATAAAAAATAACAATAACAAATCAGGTTCATCCGTCTGTCTGTCTATTAAACTTCGATTTGTTTTTTCAATTTAACTTTCGGTTTTTGAAAGGAATTTTCCAATATTCTGCTGGCTTAGCATGTTAAATTATGTTAGGTTTATATAGTATGGAAATCAGAATTATGTTATATAAATATTTAAGTTTCAGCTTTTTAGTTTTAAGGGGCCATTTCTTATCAACTATCGAATCGTACGTTCTGTTTTATTATTTACGCTATTTGTTGTCTAACGCCGGTAACGAAGCAAAGAGTTTCCTGTAGCCAAGTCTAAGATGCGTAAGCGGATATGCAGTTAACAACTAATTTTCAATAAATGAGGTCAAAACTGTGAGATATCCCAAGAATTTATAGGCTTACATGACAGGTTCCAACTTATACATTAATTGTCAACCTCCACAATTTTTCTCGTAAAATTAAATTATCTCTATAATCTTGGAAGAAGATGCCGTCCTTTGAAAGGTTGATAATTTGCGTATTATTTAAACACCCATATTTGCTAAACATAAGCCCCATAAGCCCCACAAAATTGTAGATTTAGATTCAGGAAAGCATTACAAAGTTATACGTAGAACGTAGTGGTCTGGCTGCAAAATTTTAAATTATTTATATACACTTTAAAAGCAAATTAAATGACCTCTCTTTCGATACCCATAAGGCCGTTGTTACGCTATCGAGTTTTGCTTGGCAAGTAGGACTTTTTGTTGTTGTTTTGTGTGTAAAAGAGAGAACGGGATATTTTTCTGTGCTCAACATCACTCTCTCACACCGAGCACGAAAACTCGGTCTAGCGTACACCGAGGACACCAAGCAAACCGGTGTTGCTTAGAGTCAATATTCACAAAAGTACTGAAGAGTGGAATGGAGTGAAAAAATGGAATGAAGTGATAAATCTATCAATTATATTCCTGTGATTATCGTTCCAAAATATTACGACTTAATATATATTAAATACATTTCAATTAATATAAACTTTTGGTCTTCCATCGCGTCGAAAACAACATCTAAAATAATACGTTTTCTCATTTGTGTAGTAGACGGGTTGCTGTTGAAGGTGAGAAAAAATATACATATTTGAAGAAAGCAAGCGTGGGTCAAGCACAAGCGTAACCACTCTTTTTGCACGGACTCCGATCACAAAAATGAGAGTAATTTCCCACCAAGTTTTGCTCGATAGCATAACCACGGGCTGTTACGCTACCGAACATACTCAGTGGGAACTTTACTCACCCACCTTGTTTGTTTTTGTTTTATGTGTACAAGATGGCATACACTACTTATCGAGTACGCTCGGTTGCGTAACCACAGCCTAACGATCGAGAATGATAGAAAAACGCAGGTCCGTTATGTTTTTTCGTTTTAGTCGTACGTCAAGGGACAATAGCGTCTTCATATTGACAGTTTTCTTCGAGGTGCCTACACACTCTTTACACTTATAATTTTTAATGCATATGTTTGTGAATAAAGATCTGTAATGAAGTGTGCAGTAAAAGTGTTGTAACTGTAACAAGAACTATTGTTGTTGTTGTTGGATGTATCATAATATATAAAGCTACAAAAAAACATAATCGGCGCCTTTGGCTAACATTTAACCTGTTCCAACTGTGCCGTGTGCTGGGACCAGAGAAATACAACGAATACAGAAAAACGAAGTTTCGAATCAATCGCTAAAATATGAATGCCGAGCCGTTCTAATAAGCGAACCTGATTCGTAATCTAAAGCGAACAATGAAAATAATCGCCACGAAGAGTGCGAATCAACAAAAGAATCGCCACGAAGAGAGCGAATCAATAAAATAATCGCCACGAAGAGTCCGAATCACCAAACCAATCGCAAGCTCGAGCTCTAAACGTTCAACACGAGCTTTAATCGTTTAATACGACCTATTCGTTACAGGAATCAGCTGCGCTGTGCTTGTTGTTTTCTTTCCTTAAAATCCTTCAAAAATGTTTTTAAATGAATGACCAATGTACACCCATGGCCAAAAAAAAAGCCGCACTAGTGGCATTTCATTACTCATGCAAAATTTAATAAAAAAAGGAAAGCTATCTGCAAGTTTTTATTTTTTTTTATATTATTTGATCCCTATAGCCTCTACCTGTAAAAAAATTTTTAAGAAAAGAGAAAAGGGTTGGACGGCAGCTCGATTTCCGCTAAAAAGGTGGAAAAACCTAGGATCTAATTTTTTTTTACCTTTTTTTAAAAAAGGGTAATAAAATAAAAAATGTTGTTTTTTTTTGGTTTCTGTTATTTTTATTATGTTCAAATATTCTTACAATTGAAGAATTTTCTGTATACTCTATTTTTTTTCTTTAATTTTTTTTTCAATATTTCGTTGATCCTCCTTTGGCCTTCAAAACAGCTTCCACTCATCTGGACATTGAATCATAGAGATTTTTTACCTGGTTCTTGGTTTTTTCGTCGTACCACACTTCCTTTATAATAATTTGTAACTCCTGGATGGATTTTGGAGACATCTCTTGAATTTTTCGCTGCATAAATTCCCCAGAAATTTTCAATGATATTAAGGTGTGGGCTATTTCCTGGCCAGGACATCGATAATATCCCCAGATTTTCTTTTAATTGTGTTACCTATGAATGCACAATGACCATTAGAATGCATTTTTAGGTAAAACTTAAAGGTTTACTTACAGAGCGAGCTCGGTGGCAAGGTGCACTAGCGTCTTGAAAAAGTGTGTTTTCAACATGGCAGCTCAGCCCCTCGATTGTTGAACCACGCCTTTTTTGATAACATTTTTATACTTTTCTGCATTCACGGAACCTCCAGCAATAAAATTTGTCCAACTCCACAATGTGTTATGCATCCCCATACCAAAACATAAGGTGAATGCTTGACTATTCGAAGAATGCACTCATCGGAATATCGTTCTTTCGATCTCCTTCGAACTGTGGCTTTTCCATCGGGCCCAATCAAATTGAACTTCGACTCATCAGAAAATATGACATTTCTCCAATCAGAAGCCGTCCATTCTTTATGCTCCTTGGCCCATTCTAGCCGTTTTTTCTTCATAACCGCTGTTAAAAGTGGCTTTTTGGCAGTTCGGCGAGCTGGAAGACCCATATTCTTTAGGCGTCTGGAGACAGTTCTTCTACTGATTTGCATTCCCAGCTTTTCCTGAAGGTCTCGCCTTAATTCCCTAGCAACCTGGAACCGATTTCGAAGGCACATTCGTTCCAACGATCGATCTTCCCGCGGTGTAGTGATTCTTGGTCTCCCACTTCCGGTTTTCCTCTGTATGCTTCCGGTTACTTGAAATTTTTTTAAAAAACGTCGCACTGTGCTTTCGTTACAACCAATTATTTTAGAAATTTTTCTATTGGAATAGGTTTCTCCACTCAGTGCTACAATACGGCCTTTTTCTTCTTCACTTAATACCATATTTAAAACTTCTAAAAAACGACTTCGGATGGATCTGATCTAATTTCTCAAACGTTAATGGACAATTGTTGACAGAGTGTGTCATTTTATAGAAAAAAATACATGTATTAACAGGTAAAAAGAAAATTTTTTATCAGTCCAAACCCTTTCCCAACATTTTTTACCTGCAAAGTGAAAAAGTTGCGAATTTTCCAGGTGCGGCTTTTTTTTTGGCCATGGGTGTATGTTTCGAAAAGCATACTTCTGGGACAAAACTTACATTAAACTGTAATAATTTCAAATTTTCAAATTTATTATTTCCAATCTACCGGGCAAGCCCTTACTTTCAAACATGATATACAATTTAGGTACTATATAAAATTCTGTCCAGCTGTAACCTGAATCTATACCTTACCGTACCAAAATCAACAAGGCTAGCAACGCTATTACAGTGCGTTAAACACCTGGAAATGGGTTCATTGTACCCATAATTGGTTCTATGTCTTTCAGTATGGAATAATAATGGATCTCTAAGTTGGCGAGCAGGAACACGGAATGGAATAATAGCCAGTAATTCTGAACAGTTAATATTACAATCGATTATGTCTTTGACAAATAAAATATTGATTAGCTTACGCCTCATAGAGAGATTCTGAAGATTCAGCAGGCGACATCTGTCCTCATAATTGGGCATGTTTTCCCAATTGTAGAGATGCCGTAGAGCAAACCTTGAAAAACGCTCCTGAATGCCCTCGATCCGAGCAATTGAATTCAAGTAATAAGGATCCCATATAACGCTGGCGTATTCTAAGATGGATCTCACTAAACTAACAAATAGTGTTTTACACGTAAAATGATCCCTAAATGATATCCTAACTATATTGTTGAATTTATATGTTGGAAATTTGACTGAAAAAATATATAATTTTTATACCCTTATATGCACCTTAACCTTCATCTGCTCCTTGTGTAGAAAACTACACATCGAGCATACACTTTTGCAATTTTCTCCAAAACGGCTAACTGAAATCTTTCCAAATTTTCTGACTTTATTAACAGCATCGATATACAGCAAAAATTGCGTTTTGCTCAATAAACGGAAAATTTTCAGAGGGTTTATAAGAAAACTTACATTGATAACCCTCATGTGTAGATTTCTACACATATGGAGTAAACATATGTTCCCAATGTTTTGGCGGGAAAAATGTCATTTTCAGTGGCATAGCTAGGTTCCGGGCGGCACAATTTCTGGAGCGGAAGTTTTGGAAATCAAGTATTGACTTATTGAATTCTAGCAATTTTGATTAACGGCAAGTTGACTAACCGCCCCGGGCGGTTGATGAGTTCTATGCCACCGGTCATTTCACCTGTTTTTCGAGCGCAATTGATTCTCTATCAGTGAATAATTTCTCTATCAGTGAATGATTTCTCTATCAGTGAATAAAAAACAAGTTGTAAACAAATTTTTATAAATCAAATAAAAATCATGGTTGGAACCATGAGAAAAAACAAGCGAACTATTCCACCAAAGCTTCTGAAATGTAAAAGGCTTCCGTAACAAAACTAAGGGTTTGTTATAATAATAAAATGTTTCTACAAAGCCTCCTTATTTCAATATTTTCATTTTATCATTCAATTTAGGTGGAGTTGATACAGTCGATAAAATGGTTTGAACGTTTCTACACGTTTCTACATTTCTGGTTTGATCGCAATAATTACATACATATATTCAAAGAACTCAATCCAAATTGACAAAAACGTAAAGAGCAACAATAAGAAGAAATTTTATAAAGGAAATTGGACATTTGCTTGTCAAACCATATATGGGAGCCAGAACTGGTACGCCTAGTTCAGAGTCTGCAGCATCATTGTTATCCAACGCTTCAAGCCATATCCCATCAAAACGATCAAAGAGCGTTCCGCCACAAGCAAAGGGTAGAGCAAGATGCCATATAAGCTATGAAAACAATTATTATGTGTCCAAAAATAATGTATATGAAACTATTTGTTGTTTTTGTAAAAAATCTGCATGTAAAAAATACCGAAATGTTTGCATAAAATGCATTCAGGAAAAGTTAGTGTAAATTAATTTCATCTTTTAAACACGTGTTCTAAAGAAATGTAATCAAAAAAACCACTAAGTTTGAATTATTTTAGGGAAAATTCACTAAAATCCCATTTGTGTAGAAATCTACACATAAGGGTACACAACGTAAGTTTTTTTGAGGAGCAGATGAAGGTTAAGGGTATATTCACTTTGTCTCGAAATGTGTAATGCATAGAAATAGAGAAGAAAGATATAGAAAAATATATATATTCTTGATCAACGTCACCTCCTTATTCGATTTAGCCATGTCCGTCGGTTTGGATCAGCAAAAAATCTTCTGGCAGTATTACATCATTCGAATTACCTGACCAGATTTTGGTGTTTCGAGGATCAGCCCCTCCTTTCGAAACTCTCCTTGGACTTTGCTTTTTTTGTATTCTTAGGGCCAGTTTTTCAGTGCTCGGTTATCGTCGTTTCTCAGTTAACCTTCGTTTAAACGACACATTGTGTTTTTCAGTGCTCGTTTAAACGGAGGTTAACCGGCCGATATTGCTCAGTTAAACTCCGGTAAATTTATCAATTCAATTCACTTCAACTTTATTGAGACGATGACAACTTACTTATACAATAAATATATACAACTTAAACTATGCATGTTTACAAGTTTGGCAACTCCAAGGGCTGTAAAGTTTTGCCTTGTGCATGATATTTCGTAGTATTTTAACCAATAGTACAATTTCACGAGTTTGTTTATTAATTAAGATATGAGATCTTCTCGTTAAGTTTTATATAAAGCTCTTGCTCCCGGAGCTTTGCAAGTGTTCTTATAATTATTGGAAGCTTAATAGCTATTTGACTTAGAATAATAATAAGGTACATCAGGTAATATACTTGAAATAAGACTATTACAGAGGTATATGAGTTTCGTAATATTAGATTAAGTTATTTTATTTTTGATAAGGCACTTAAATTCTACAACATTTAATATATTATTTTATATGAAATCACATTACATTACAGTGAAAGAAAAATTATCCTCTATTTTGGCAAGATGAACTATTCTGGTAAAACAAAGGAACTAAACCAGATTGGTCATTACCTGCTAATATAGAATCTAAGTCAATTGAGTCTATACACAAAGGAGATAAATAATTTGCAGAATTCCAAGGCTCTCTGGATAGAGAAAACGTACTACTTACAAGATCATTATCTATATAGCGTAAATTTGTTACGGATTTTTTCATAGCTCTTAAGGAGTATCTCATTAGGGGTTCAACTCCGGACTTATCGTAGATGTAGCTGTTCGCATATTTTTTGTTAAAAGATTGGAAATGTTTGTTAATACTTAAGCGCAGAATTTGTCTTTCAAACACTTCAAGTTCTCTCGCCACCGACGGTGAGAACGAAAACCAGCACGGGAAGGCATAGGTCACAACTGGTCTTATTAGGGTTTTGTAGAACAACAGCTTGGTTTCTCTTGAGAGGGCGCTATTGGATCTAAAATACGGCGCTAGCAATCCTGCAACACGCTTGGCTTTAGTCAATGTAGACCTTGCATGATTATTAAATTTGAAAAGGTTATTGAAATTTATACCTAAGTATTTAATGTGTGTTTTGAATGGGATCCTAGCGCCATCGACGGCAAGATAAAGATTTTTACTGTCCCTTACCACTCCTGGAGGTCCTTTCCCTGATGCATTCCGGAAGCAAATACATTCAGTTTTACCGATGTTAAGGTTTAAACCCCATTTTTTATAGAATTCGTTAATTACCTGAATATGAGCAGAGACGGCTGCCAAAGCATCGTTGGGATATCTCGCGTGAGCATATACCATGGTATCGTCAGCATACAAAAGTGCAACTGAGCTTGATGGAAAGTCTGGCACACGCAGGAAATGAGGAAAATCATATAAAAATATGTTAAAGATAAGAGGGCCCAAGATTGAGCCTTGAGGAACTCCGCGCTCAACTTTCTTTAATGTGGATTTTGATTGGTTGATTTGTGTAAAAAAGAATCGATCAGTAAGAAAACTGTCTAGGAGTTTAAAGATCGTTGGAGAAAGGTTGATTTGTATTAGTTTAAAGAGAAGACCATCCCACCAAACACTATCAAACGCCTTTTCAACGTCCAGAGAACAGCTGACAGTACATTTTTTGTTTCTAAGATTTTGAGTTATGTCACTGTGCATTTTCAATAGGGCGTGCACCGTGGAGTGTCCTTTTTTAAACCCAAACTGGTAATCTGAAATAGGATCAATGCCATTGTTTAAAGTATTTTCAATTTTGTTGTAAATTACTCTTTCAAGAATTTTGCCAGCGTTGGAGAGTAAAGCAATAGGGCGAAAGTTTGAAATGTCGATATTATTAGGTTTTTTCCTAATCGGAATTAATTTCGCGATTTTCCAACTTTTAGGAAAGTAACCATTATTCAAACAGTTATTTAAGATAATGGCTAAAAACTCGATAGCAGATTTGGAAAGTTTCTTTAGGAGATAGTTTGAGAGATCGTCAGGACCAAATGACTTCTTGGAATTATTGTGGCTGAGGATATCTTTGATTTCTCCGGTGGAAGTGAAGAATTCAGGGAACGATGGAGATAGAGCAGAGTTGGAAATGTCGAAATTAAAAATTCGAGGTGGTAAAGTGTTTCTAAATTGATCCACTGTAGTTTCCACTTGGAGCACCAAGTTTTGATCGGAAGTAGGCCGACTTTTACGAAATATTCTTTCAAAGTAGTTTCCGAAAGTCGAAACAATGACTGGTTCAGTGGAATAAATGGTATTATTGATTTTTAACGACTCATAAGAGGAGCTCTTTTTCCCTATGAGATTGTTAATTTCCTTGAAGGCGGAAGGACCTGGTTTAATTTTAGAGAGTCTCTGTTGAAGTTGTTGATCAAGCCAAATTTTAACTTTCTCTTTAATTATTATTTTTAGGAGTGAAATTCTGGCTGAAAGCTCTTTATAAGATTGGTTTATCCTATTATAAGTAGCATGGAAAATTCGTTTTAATTTTTTTTGCCACTTATGTTTAATTTTGAAGAGGTTAGTAATATCCTGAGGAAGGTTTTTATATTTATTAAATGATGGACTGATTACTTCAGAGTTATTTCGAGCAACATTCTGTATAGTTGAGTTGAGACTAAGAATATAGGAGTCAATCTCTTCATTAGAAAGGTTTGAAAACTCTGGAGGGAGGCGATTAGCTAACTGAACGTCTAGGTCATCTTGGAATTTCTTCCAGTTGGTATTTTGATATGATATAAAGATTTCTGGTTGCTTAAGAATGTACACAATTTCACTCATGTTTAAGTTTAAAAGAATTGCGTAATGGTCAGAGAATGATGGCAGCGTAGATATATTAAAATTTGGGTTCAATTGGTCAATAAGACAGTTTGAGACAATAAAGTGATCCAAAAAGGAGGAGCCATTTGGATACGAGGGACTATTAGGCGAAAGAAGAGAAAATATATGGCAGGATTGTGACAACCACGCTTCTAAGGCAATACCATTCATGTTCCTAAGAGCATCACCCCAGGAAGGACTTTTAGCGTTCAAGTCTCCGCCTATTATTGCTCCGTCATAGTTAGCTGCTATTACGCTGATTTTGTCTAACTCGGTAGTGATTGCTGCACGGGTTAAATTAGTCGGAAGATATATTGATCCCAGCAGAAGCGCTTTCACCGAATCATTCTCTTTAAAAGAAATCGACAGTAAGATACAAGGGAAATCGAAGTTATTGTGTCAATTAAATTAAAGAGAAGATCTTTTTTTAAGGCTATTGCAACTCCCTGATTAGAATCGTTACGGAAAAAGTTATAGGAATCTAAATGAACTTTATGATTGATTTTCAGGTGCGTTTCCTGGAGAAACGCAACGAAAACATTGTGTCTTTTTAATAGTTTAAATAGATCGAGGCGTCTACTATTGTCCACCAAGGAACCGGTGTTTAAGGAGATGAAATGTTTACCCATCAAAGTTATTATTGGAATTGAGGATTACTTGGTCTAACAATTCCAAGTATGCCAGTCTCTTCATTTCGATAGAAATACCGCTGTTAATGTTCTTCATGAACTTTTTCACCCTTGCCACCAAGGAAGTTATATCCGAACCAAAAAGTGTAGTGGAAAGATCGAAAAAATCGGAAAACAATCCCTTAGATGCACCTGCAACAGAGGAGGGAGTTAGGTCAATACAAGAAGCGGGTTGCTTATTCTTGACAATGTCTGCGTAGGATACTCGAGTGTGTCCTACACCACTATTATTGAAAATTTTGCATTCTTGGTTTATCTGACTTATTTTCTCTTTATTTTTATTTATTAACTCCCTCCTTCTCAGCAAGTACATTTTGTATTGTGGACAGCCACGGAAATTTGCGGGGTGCCCAAAATCTTTACAATTGATGCAATAGGCAAGGGAACCCTCTTTTTTTATATTTTGGCACTCACCCGGATTGTGTCTCACACTGCACTTCACACAGTTATACTTTCTGGCACAATTTTTGGCCAAGTGACCGAAGCTTTGGCAGCGCTTGCACTGCATAGGGTTGTTATTCTTTTTGGGTTTTTCCCAAGTGATACGGGAGTAAAAAAGGTATCTGAGTTTAAGAATTTCATCAGGGATCTTACCAGGGAGAAGTTGAACAAGAAAGAGATCAGAACTCTCGTTGATTTTTTTTTGTCTTTCAGTTAGGAATGGAGAAACCTTGGAGACCAGATCTGGAATAATTACGTTGAGCTCCCGCCTGATCTCGTCCCCACTATAGTCTGATGTGAGACCTCGAAGAATTAACGACTGTGATTTATCCTCACTAGCTAGCTAGAAAGTATGAGCTTCAATGTCATCACTTGCTTTTAACATTTCGATAAGTTCGGAGTGAGACTTGTGATTATTAACAAAAAGTTTGCACTTATATTTATTAATATACTTAACTTTAAAAACTAATTCTGGAGCTTTTTCCTTTAAGCCATCCGTGAGTAGTTTGATATTCGTCTTGTAGAGAATAATAGGCGGGCAGAATTTTATACCCGAGAAGTTATGCCTTGATTGCTGCTGATCCGTTTGGTTGATGCCTTTCTGGTGAGAGTCCGTGGTGGCAGAGACTGTAGCGCTGCTGGATATCAGGTTCTGTTTGCCGGTGGCCATGCCCTTATCTGTCAGGCTTGGTTTCAATCTGTAGCTCCGTTGGATAGAAAGGAGCTTAAATCTATTATCTCCTAGCGAGTCAGCGATGTCAGCTGAACTGTTACTGTTAGACCGTGTTCGTTTTATTCTAGGCTTTGAGCCATTTCCGGCTACTTGGACGTCAACCTCCATCGAATACGAGCGAGTTAGTTTTCGAAAAAGTAGATTAAACTAACTGATGAACTTTTACGAAGAAATTGTGAACAAATTGCAGTAGTTTGATAGTGCTTGTAATTTTGATTTCGCAGGAATAATGCTCGTGCTCTGACCTGCAAAGTCCCGTCGAAGCACAGCAAATCAATTAAGATTTTCCAAAAAACCAAAAAAAAAGATGGCGGAAAACTCGAAATAGAAAAATTATAAATTACCGAACACAGAAAAGACGTCCGTTCACAACGAAGCTATGATTCGAACCCGCTGTTCTCTTTGTAAAAATGAAAATATTGTCCAGTGCTGCCAAAAAAGGTTTAGGTATACGCTAAATATTAATTGAATTTAGATAAATTCTGTATGAAATATAGAAAAGATACGTTTAACATATGTAGATAAGTTAAACTGGCACTGTAAAACTCAAATCTCAGTTAACTTTTGTTTGGCGTTTAACTAATCTCCGTTTAAACGCCGTTTAAACGAGCACTGAAAAACTGGGCCTAAGTCAGTCAGATCAGTGCTAAACCGAAACAGCGTTAAGCGGGGTCTTACTGTAATGCATTACACTTAAGAGAATTGTATTAGCTTTAATAACGGTTTCCATTCATCGATATATAACCACTTCAGAAGAATTCAAAATAAATAAATACATATATAATAAAGTATTCGATACATTTGTATATTAGACATATTTTATTTATTTATTCTATACTAGCAACTAAGGCATTCGACTGATAATGATAACATCAATGTTAAATATCCATATGCTCAGCGGGATTTGAACCACGTCCTCGAGATTATAAGGAAAATATGTTGCCTTCTGCGCCACCGCGAACGTCTTCATTTTATATAAAATCTCATGTTTTCAGTCTTATTTTTATATCTTTCTATTTCTCGCTGCATTCTAAGCAGCAAGAAAGAGCTTGTGAGAGCTTCTCTGTGCATTCTGTGGAATTTGTACAGAATGTAGAAGAATGTGAAGATTTAACTAGCATTTTGGTAATGCATTGTGGAATCGATACTGAAACTAAGGCATTCCGAAATGTCCAAAACTTTTTGCTGGGAAGCTGCCGTTTGTTATGTTGTTGTCAGGGTAGCAAATGCTTTGGCAAAACACGCAGCAAGCTGTATTAAAATGCCTAGAGTCCCTAGAAGACGAAGGAGAAAAGCGATTCAAGGCGATAAAGGGATTTCGTGGTATTATTGGTGCAATTGACTGCACCCATATAGAGATTAAAAAAGTTGGGGAGAACGTGCCCAGTCTTTTGTAAACAGAAATTTCCACTTCTCATATTTTGATGTCATAATATACATAACTGTTTATAGGCGATTTGCGACGCAATTATACGATTCCGTACAACAACAACGATGGAGAGGTTCCACTCACGACTGCCGTATTTTTGAAGAGCAGTAATTTATGAATGACAAGTTTTTGAATTTCGAACGTTTGTGTTAGTTATTTTGTAATAATTTTTGATTGACACATGTTTCTTTGAGTTACCAATAAATCTCGAGAAACAATTTTAAAGCTTACATACAAACAACTAGCAAAATATTTCTTAAAATTCATTTACGAATAGATTGCTTTATACGTACGTTATAAAGATTTGATAAATTGAAAATACTGTTTATATAAAACACGTTTAAAAAGTATTTAAATATTTTTTTTATGAATTAGTATTTAGTATTTTATTTCTTGCTATTAGTTTAATATAATACGCACTATAATATCAGTGTTGATGTTAAATGAAGTATCTTACTCCATCTAGTAATCTATTCCACTTACCTACTACTGACATAAGAATTCCAGTCATTCTAGTTTCCAAATTCGCACGTTCGCAAAAAAGGTTCCTTCAGTTTTAGAGTACAAACAAAAGTGGTCTTACCTATCAACATATGGTATTTACATACATACATATATTTGTGCTAACCTTCATTCTTTTCTTCCTAATCATGATATCCACAAAGAGGTAGAGGGACGGATAGGGCTAAATCGAAGAATATATAATATATACATATTTTTCTATATGTGTAACGTCTCCTTCTTTTCCTTACAAACGAAAGGACAAACTTAATATATTCTTTCACCTTTCGGTGTAGGGCAGGGGAAGGCAACCTGCGGTTCGCGAGCCACATGCGGCTCTTTGGATGTGAAGCTGTGGCTCTTTAGTTCCATACGCACATATTATTTGTTTTATATAAAAAACATTTAAAAATCGTTCTGAATCGATTACCAATGATTAGGCACCGATTTTATCTCTCAGCCACTTGTACTCGCTTTTCACCGCAGCCCTTCCCCGAGTTATATATGATCTTGATTATGTGCGATTGTATATCTACTGACGTAAGTAAAATCATATATGTACATATGTATAAAATTCTTAAGAAATTTGGCACACCAAATTTCGTTTTAGCTTTGGCACACGACATTTGCACAGAACTCATTGTCGCTGTGTAGTTTAAAATTATACAATATTAACATTAATAAAAAGAAATAAAGACTGCAGGTGCAGTGCGACAGTCATCAGGAATCAATAGCTCGCACACACAACTTCCGTGACACGCGTCATCACTGTCGTCAGTCCGTCGAAAGCGCTCGAATGACACCGTCGTCGGATGTTTCTATGTAGGTTTTAATTAGCTTTCGACGCAAGACAATTTGGCGTCTTCACCAGTGCTTTGGCTGTGACGTATAGTTTGTTGTTTCAAGTAAAAGTAGAAAAAATAATAATTTTAATAATTCTTGATTTCGGGTTCATGGTATCTACAAAAAAAAAAAAGAGAAGAACTGAAGAAGAGCATCAATAATTCAATGGAGATTGGGCGAAGTCGTTAGCTTTCATATGCAACTCAGATGGCCTTCCGACTTGTCTCATTTGCCTCGAAAAACTCGCACACAATAAAAAATCAAATTTAGAGAGACACTTCACTAGAAAACATACTCAGTTTGCTAGTAAATATCCGGCCGGCGAAGAACGAAAAAAGCTGTCGACGAGCTCCTAAAACAAAAACAGCAATCAAACGCTGTTCCACGTTAAGCAACTGGACGCAATCTACTAGTAATGTTAATCTGGGAAGCAAAAAAGGGCAAACGATTCACAGATGGTGAGTATGTCAAAGATTGCTTCATACGTGCATCTGAAGAACTGTTTCGTTATTTCAAAAGCAAACCAGAAATCTTGAAAAAAATCAAAGATTTGCCACTATCAGCTATATTAAAACAGTGCAAGGTAGAATAGCTAAAATGTCTTGAAGTGTAACATATTTGAGGGGGGAAGATATTGAACTTTCTTCTGCCTTATCACTTGCTATAGATGCGTCTTGCGACATAAAAGACACGGCACAAGTTGCCCTTTTTGTCAGGTATATGTGTTACCAGGGTCCAAAAGAAGAACTTCTAGAATTGCTACCGCTCTCAGGGCAAACTAGAGGTGAAGATATAGCGAATGCCGTGCAAAAATGCCTTGAAGACAATAAGATCGATTTAAATAAAATCGTTTCAATAGCAACTGATGGAGGCAAAAGTATGACAGGAAAAAATAAAGCGGCAACAACGATTCTTCAGAGCAAAATAAACTACGAAATTCTTACGTTTCACTGCATAATACACCAAGAAGCGCTTTGTGCCCAACATTTCCGGCCGAAATAGTTGAGGTCATGAATTTGGTAATTAAGATTGTTAACAGCATCTTGTCAAAAGCACTCTACCATCGTCAGTTTAAAGAATTGTTAAACGAAATGGAGTCTCAGTATTCCGACCTCCTTCTTCACAATAAAGTTCGATGGCTTCCCAAAGGTAAGGTGTTAAACCGGGTTGCTTTGTGCTTGAATGAAATAAATACATTCCTAAATGAAAAAGGCATTAATCACCTTGAATTAGAGAACGACAATTAAATGAGATGAATCTAGAACTGTAAGGAAAGGGAAATCTACCCCGCCTATGTTTTGGTAGAGGAATTGCTTTTTTTTGAAGAAAAATTAATTCTTTTTGCAGAAGATATTCAGAGCGGTAAATTACTTCATTTTCAATTTCTCAAGAAATATCGCGATAAAACCAGTGAACGCTCCCATTGAATTTGTTTGCTCAATTGTTTGTTATTGAAGTATTATACAAGTTAGTGTTGTAAGTAAATGTTTAATTGTTTTACTTTTTTACTTGAATAATAAGTAATTGTCTAATAATATCATATATATTTTATCTAATTTGTTATGAAAACCGCTACTTATTGTATATAAAAATAAATAGATATTTTTTCTTATGAATAAAGAGATTAGTTTTTCTTTATCGAAAAAACTTTATTTATGCGAGTACTATTTATTGTTGGCAAGAAACAATTTTGTAGCTCTTTAAAAACTATGAAATTTTGTAAATTGTATTTTTTGACTCTTCCGACTCAAAAGGTTGCCGATCCCTGATGTAGGGTATACAAATCTGTCGTAGATATTATAAATTGTGCACATGATGTGCCTTACTTAGATCGGTGTAGTGGCTGATGATGGTGTTGTTGTTGTTGTGATTACTTCGCCTCATGCAACTTGTCAGCATGGAAATCTGTGGCTTAAAAAAAGGAAATACAGTAATTACACATTCGTGTTGCTGGTGATTAATATTTTTCGAAACTTCATTTTGGTGAGCGTATCGTGAAGAGTGGTCTGCTCTCATCGACTGCTCTCAGTTCGATTTGCCCCAACGTGCACAAATGTAGTTCATATCAGTGGTCAGGCCACGTCACGTCACGAATCACGAACCTTGCTAGTGATGTCGAAAATACTGCATCTCCCTGACATAAGTTCTGGAAGTTTGTCTGGAGATGATAACAATATCTCCGAACCACACACACACACACACACACACACACACATGATTTTTTGCCGAGAATTCTTAATAATCGACTCGAATTAATGCATTTGCTACAACTGATGAATGCGAATGCAAGACGAATCAAAGCTTATTAAAACGTCGTTGGGGCGAATTTAATTCGAATTTGTATTTGTGCGAGGTAGCTCCCGGAGGATTGCATGTTATGACACATCGGACTGCGTTCGCGCTTCCAACAACGTTGGATTCACAAGGCCTCGAACTGTGAATGCTTGCACAGCCGCGGCTAGCCGTCGAATATTGAAACAAAATAAAGGATAGTAACTAGTAACAGACGGTTCATTAAAGAACACTCACATCAACCTCTTCACGTCCTTGGCCGCATGTCTGGGCGTTTAGTTTTGCACAAGTACAGTTACTGTCAATAAAGATTATTATTTAATACACCGAGAAAAGAACAACGTAAAATTAAGAAAAACGATGTTGATTCAAGGTAAAACGTTAACAATAGTATAGTACTTAAAGTTGAAAGTTTTCAAACTCTCTTCTTTATTTTTATTTTGACAATCAACGAAAATAAAAGCTTTTAAGTTGTTCAAACTTGATCTCAATATAACGAACCACGTGGTTATACGCTTCAAAGTTTATAATTTTCAAGATGGGGTGAAAACGTATTGTTTAATTTTTTTAACGTTTTCATTAGGTGATTTTCTTTAGGAAATTTTAAAAGCCATCTTCGCCCCCCTTCCCGATGAGCTAGGGAATTGAAATTTTGAGCATAGCTTCGAACTAGGTGACAATGCATTCCTAAAGCTTAATTACCCGCCCCGCCTATTTTAAGTCGGGGAATTTGCCCTTTTTGAAATATGTGTACAAAACTACACATTATTTTTGACTTATATTGAAAAATATTTTCAAATAACTGTCAAAAAAATTCGAATAACTGTAATTCCCAAAATTCCAAAACAATTCTTGGGCCGAGAAATTTGCACGATGACCAAGGAAACAGCTACCCAACGAAAGCGACGATTACTATGGGAGAAGAACATGTGAGACGTTAAACGCGGACAGGAATCGGAGCATAACGCAGCAGCTGAGCGAATCCCTGGGCTACAATGTCAAGGTGAGGCAGCTTTTTGGTCACTTTGGTCACATTAACACGTTCTGCAAACATGATTTACTCGTCTGCTAGCGTTGCAATACGCATTTAAAGAGCACTAAAATCACGCTCCATCCAGGCTTATTGGACTAATTGGCTTCCGGGTGACACTCACGGCGAACTTTCTGCTAACTTTCTAACTGAACCAGAACGACGAATGCTTCAACGCATAATACGCCATAATATATGCCAAAGTTATACAATTTCCAGGCAGATTCGGTCAGGTTTCAAAGGACATGCAACTTTTGATATATTTGAAGTCAGCGAAAAGTTGCCCGAAATGCTTCCTCGATCGAGCGCAGATTTGGACTGGATCGAGAACTGGTTCGAATCTATAACATTTCACTCTTGATTGGCTTATTGCAAATAACCCACTTTTTAAGGATGTCACAATAAATAGAATTGCTTGTTCGAGTACTCAGGATGTCACACAAGTTATTCCAGCTCAGCTAGAGTGACCAAACTGAAATAAGTACTGTGCTACTGTACTCCCTGGCATCGAGGACATGAAGTATTTCAATCTGGACACGCTGGACACCAATGTTTTGGTCGTGGCAAACTTAATTCGTGCTAACATTTTACCACTGGCCGATGGAATACAAATGTTATAAATTAAAATGCATTAATTAATGCATATGATTGATGATTTGAAAATATGCTGATAATCGTGGCTACTTGGAAATCAGAAACTTTTATGTTGTAAAACAGGACATCCTGTTGTTTGATAATGTTTTTGCTATTGAATATAATGATGTACATATATGGTTCTTTTAATGAACCATTTAATCGTTTATTATTTTTTCGTTGTTGAATTTAATATTGTGAACAGACATTTATACAGGCTTTTTAAAAGTAAAGGGTTTTCCAATAAGAGGTGTAATTTTGAATAGCTATGGTCCTGTAAGCGTGCTCCTGGTGGCCATTTGGCTGATGTTGTTTTTCATTATTAACGGAATACCTTCCTCTTTATTACGAAATAAACATGCGATAATTTATCTCAAAAAATGGCATTTTTCTTTGAATATCAAAATTACACCTCTTATTGGAAAACCCTTTACTATGTATGTGTGTATGTACCAATGTTGACGAGTACGTTTCAAACATGATTATGCATAAACAGATTTTATTCTTTATAATTCCTTATTAGGGTTTAGCATAGTATAGTGAGAAGGGCACGAGTATAAGTATATATTCTTGATCAACTTCACCTGCTAAGTTGATTTAGCTCTGTCCGTCCGTCTGTCCGTCTGTCCGTCTGTCGACATCACGATATCTTCATCAAATTTGGTACGAATCCTCTCTATCATCAGTCAACTTTGAATATTATGGTGAATGGTAATGAAATTTATCCGGTAATGAAATTTATCCGAAAAAGTTATTATTATATATATTATATCTTATTATATTATATTATATTATTATATGTATATTATATCTTAATATAGAATATTATTAAGAAAAATTGAATTATTTCAAAATCTTAAGTCAAATTTTAATTAAGTGATTTTTAATTACAATTAAAAGAGTTGAAAGAGAGAAAAGCGTAGCGGAGCTTCCCTTGCCACACTTGAATTCTTCTTTTTTAAGATTTAGCCATAGTTCCAAATCATTAGCTGGCACTTCTACTGCAAATGGAGCTTTAATCCAAACTTTGGTATAGATTAGAGCTCCGAGCTGGACAAAACGTTTAATTGAAATGTGCATTTTTAGCTAAACCTAAATATTTTGCGCTGTATAAATTTAAATTTGTGTTCAAAAGGCATGATCTAAAATATTTGGTGTTCAAAAGATGGGGGAAAAAGGCACAGAGTAGTTTAATTATGAGATTATTTGAGAATTTATGAGAATTTTTTTTTATTAAATTATTTATTTATATCTTTATTTATTTAGTTATATATTTATTTATAAACCAGTTATATAGTCAGTTATATAGTTTAGTTATATACATATATAATATAAAACCAATAAATGTTTTATTTGATTTATTTAATGAATTATTTATTTATATTTTTATGTTTCTTTATTTATTTCTTTCTATCGTATTGCTTTTTGTATTTATTTATTTTTTTTATTAACAATTTTTTTATTAAATTTCCACGCTTCGCTAGAAGAGTTCACGCATCGCTGTTAGACTCTCTACTGCATGTTACAGAAATAACCGTTATCAACCAATCAATCACTTTATAAAAGTACATACATACATATATAATAAGCACTATAAACGCTGCTGGAATTTAATTTCTTATTCTGAATAAAATATTTGACAAGCTTCTATTGCAAGTAATTATAAATGTAAGTATATTTGACAATGTCCCGATATCTGGTCTAATTACAATGCCCGTCTCTCAGCTGCCCCACGCTACGCACGCTGAGGGCTGTACATGTGTACGTGTATATCTCGATGTTTTCTGGAGTTAAGAAAAGCACAACGAATGGATTTTTTAAAATAATATCTATGTATGTATGTATATCGAATTTAAACTGAAATCATCTTCAGAGCTCTCATGAAATGGATCCCATTCTTCGGTCTGAAGGAAGACACAGTAACTCCTTGATTTAACCCTTGCAAGCCGCATTTTAAATTCAGAGATGAGAATACCTAATTAACACGACACAATACAATACAATACGATACAAATAGAACACTTGTGCGAAATGCAGCCAATCAATCAATCAATCATGACATGAAGAAAGACGTCACAGTTTTTGGTAACAGTTTACAACCACAAAATAATTGAGCTTTTGGTTGTCGGTAGATCTGCATTGTGAAGAGTTGAAAAAGTTGAAAGAGTTGATCTGCGTTGTGAAGAGAGACATAAAGTCGAAAATGGACAATTCTGAGTTGTGTCATTTGGAGTGGGTGTGCGATTGTGCAATGCAAATCGATACAATTAGATCTTAAAAACTCTCCTAAACCGTACGAAATATGAAAATGCATTTTTCATTGTTTACGTCTTTAGAGAGACGTAATTCTCAGAAACTAACGCTAATCGAAGAGATGCATACACTGATATGTACATATGTAGGGTATGTATAAACATACGTATATATACTCAGTATACATATGGACATGTATGTACATACATACTTTCAAGATTAACTGAAGTCGAAATGCCCTTTCGTAGAGAGTGTATTTGGGTCATATTTGGGTCATATTTGGTCGCTAGGCACAAATTCACGGCACGGTTAAGTTTCGCTGCTGTTGGTTGCGAGTGGCCGCCTCACTACACTAAACACGGAATGAGGTGTGAATCAGTGTTGTCGCGGAACCTCCGCGTTGGAAATCATAATCCTAGAGACGATTGCGTCCGGACAAAACGGTGAAATGCGTATATACACGCTTATTATTACTTGTTATACTCTCTGCCGAAGGGCGAAAGGACACGAGTGTATAGCGTGTGTATACACAGTGAAGCTCAAATGGGTTGTGATAATTATCATGTATTTATTCTGTTCTTATTCAGAAATGCAGGCAAAGGAAGGATTTCGCCCATTATTCATACTCATTCATTACCATATAATATTTATATGTACATATAAACATAATGGCAATTTGTAGACCACATAATGGCTTGCTAAATACAATGCCATGAAAGGATATTCTAGATATGTGCGACTTAGTTAATGTCATCGGTAAATCGACCGTTCTTAGTGGAAAATCTTTTAAATTCGATCGGTTTCGATGTAGCCGATAATGTCTGTGAACTTGTGCTTTCGTCTGAGTGTTAATCTATTTGTCCCAATGTTTTATGCTTAACCTATGCGTTTTATGCGACAGAAGCTCGAACGTACAGACCGAGTGGCGGCAGGCTGAATCATCTCAGGAGGTGACAGATACCAGGTTTCGTGCGACCTCATTTTTGCTCATGATTCCACTCCGCACCCCAACAGTTGGGGTGGCATAAAAAACTATAATTCTGCAACTCCGCCGGTGGACGCTTCCTGCTGATTAGAGTGAACATGAACTCTTCATAAACTTTCATTGACAGAATTACTGACAACTGCAGCTATTCTAGAACTAGATTAGCACGAGAAACAACAAAGCAAAAGCCCAAATTTAGCCAGGCACTTAGTTATGGCTAGTGGGCGTGTAAAATACGGAATCACTGCCGCTACGACCGAAGTAATTATTGACTGGCGTCAATACCCATTCGAAAACCACTCAAGTCGAAATGTCTCCGACGGCGTACTTCCAGTACTCACTGCGATTGATGGGCTATAAGCGAATCGAATACTCACTCTCAGAACGATTTGTGCATTCAATGGTTTTTCTCAGGCGCTCTTTTGCTGCTGGAATAATAAACGGAAAGGTTTTCTTATATACGTATGTATATACTCTATTATACATATATGTACCTGAGTAGCTGTTTGGATGTTTATATGGCACACCCCTGGAATGAAGAGCTCCGCTGTTGTGTGTACGACCAAGACAGCAAAGGCCGCTCCGTCATCTCATTCGAAAGCGTAAGCATGAGCGCGTAGCACTGCCTACTTACTCGTTCAACCACTGATTAATGATGCAATTCGGTAGCCCAAGTACCCGACTGGGAAGCGGTTGTCTCGCTCGCTCGCACACATGGCCCGCATGCCCCTTCGCGCTCATGCAATAGCCGCCATTATTGTGTGTTACTGTGGAGTGAGCGCTCACAGCTCAAAGCGCTCAAAGCCGGGCAGCGAGCTCTGCGAGCGCAGCACAATGCTAAGAACAACGACAAGTGGCTGAAGTGAAATCGAGCTCAGCAAACATTTTAGTGCGACTATTGCGGCTCTCGTGTTTGGTTCGGTTCCGGTTTCTTGTTTGAGTGCAGTCAGATCTCGGCCTGTTGTGCGTTCCGTTTTTTACTTTTTACTTGCCACTTCGTATAGTTCGACTATAGTGCGGTTAACTGCTGCGGTTAAGTGGCCAAGTCACAGACCGAAAACTAGTTGTGATAAGAAGATCCGAGTGCGTACCCACAGAGGTTACTCAATCAAAAGGTTCCACCTTTGAAGTGAAAATCGTATGCTGCCCGGTTGGGAATTAAATGATTTTCGCGGAAAAGCAGTTCTCACGTACAAGATTGTCAGGATTCGAAAAAGTGTCCGAATGTAAAGAGTAAAGTGGGCGGAAAAAGATATCAGGAAATAAAGTTTGGTGTATTTCGGTCATGTTGATAGAATCGGGAATCAATCGTGAATTTGGTTCAAGCATAAGTGCGCCCAGTGCTCCCTGGAAAATGGACCCCCCGAGAATACCCTCGCTAGCGGGTGGTGGTTCCGCTATTCCTCCGCAACCGACTAACAGTGAGTAATATGGTAAAATAGGCTATGGCCCTGTACTGAGCAGGTTGACGACAGAGAGAACGTCGGCTTCGAATTAAGCGTAGTTATTTTTCCGACACATAATGAATGCGTGTTCGATTGGCCGTCGGTATCTTAAGCGGGACTTTAAAATCGACTGAAATCGATTCTAATCGGACTGAAAAAAACGAAATTATTGGACGCAATGAAACACGAATTACTCTAACCAAATTAAATTTGAAATGCATGCGATTCCAAGATGTAGAATACGTATTTAGATAGTAGATATAATACTTAAGTAGCTCGGTAAAATATCAAAAAAACGGGGACAATTATTAGATAAAGAAGAAGAGAACGTCATGGGGTGAGAGGGAGAGAGAGGAAAATTACAAGACTATTTGAATTTCAAACGTTGTTGAAACACCCATTAATGACACACAATGACAGTTTGCAACATCCATTATTTCGGAAATTCGCTTCAATAGCACTCAATTGTCAGTAACATCATAATGCTAACTGCTTGTATCCAGGGGAGTATCAGGAGTTATAAGCACAAGAAAGGGTCTGATATTACGAAGAGCTCTAATAGACCAAAATAGAATTGAAGGGCTAGAAAATGTAAAGATATCTAAACGAACTAAGTTCAAACAGTAAAACATCTTTCAACAAAAAGCGATATCAAAATCCATTCATTTAACGTGACGCTAAGTATTGATACCCTGTTCAGGTCTCTGTTCGATCTCCCCATAAAACAGTTCCATTAATCTTTTGTTTTAATGCTCGTACAACTACCACTACCACATAATTGAACATATCAGGGAAAAAGGCACCGGATGTGTGTATTTTGAAGATATTTGTATGGAAGATATCTCTAAAGACGATTCCGCTTGCAGGAAATGTGCTACATGACACTTTCAGGCCAAAAAATAATTGACCCTTTTTCTTTCATGAAATCATTTCTCTTCTAAATCGGTGGAAAATTATAGAAAAAATCGGTGTAGTATATAGAATGGAAACAGCACCTTGCACATTTTAGCCCCCTTCTGCATAATTTTAACTTTATTAGAATTACGATTTGCTAACTGTAATTTACAAGATCGGAAGAAAGCTTATTCAATTTGCATCAATTTATAATTAAAAGTCCTCGAATTTAGATGTCTGAAATCCTGATACGTCTCAACAAAGTATAGTTTAGTCGATCAGTGTGACAGATGTTCGAATGGTATCTAGCGGGTATTTAGTTATTCCGTGTATGTGAGTGTCTCTGACAGACGGACTGCAGAGCTACCATGACTAGAAATTAGATCGGGTCTAATACAGCAAAATATATAGCAAGATTTGATTCGGAACAGTCGCTGTTATGAGTTATTTCTATCTATAACATACGTAGCGATACCTTTCTTCGCTTACGACGGTAGTCCCAAAAGTGCCTAGACTTGACATATAGATGGCAGTTGTTGTTTGCAAGATTACTATAGTCTAAAGTAGCAGGAAGCTTAAGTGTGCACACGCTGCGTTGTTTAGTAATTGACAGCCATCAATGTTGGACGCTCTCCACGAACTCGCAACTCCCAAATCTTCGCGAAATCTTCGGCTTTGAAGAATGAAGACACACAAAATTACTGACTGAACTAAATACTGACCGATTCAGCTGAGCAAACTACGTAAGTGACTACGTTTTAATGACACTTCTTACGGGCAACGATTTGATTTCCTTTTATGGGACTACGGCTATCTTTTTTGAACTTTTATTGATTACTAAAGAATAAATCATGGCAAAATACTTAGCAATCCATAGACGAATACTTTAAGCTCATTAAAAGATTACGAGTGTACAAAATTATTTTCACTAATTATGGTATTTTCGTTAAAACAAATAGCGTCGTGTTGACACGTCGTCTCTTAATTAAGTGTATTCATCCGTAATTATTGTTAATCATTCACAATTAGCTTGAATGCTACTGGCAAATACTCGTATTAATCAACACAACTTAATATAATAACATGCGTCGTCTCTGCTTTGCAGTTGGTCTGCCTCCATCTGTGCAAATACCGGGCTCTGGTATTTTCGCCGGCGGCTCGCCATCGCCTACCACACTCAGCGCATTGGTGTCGCAACAACGGCTACTGGAGTTATCGCGTTTCGGAGGCCTCCGAGGCTACGACATCGCTCAACACATGTTGACGCAGCAGGGAGCGGTGTCCAAACTTCTAGGTGAGTTCAAGACCACTGTTAAAACACAAATTAAGATCAACATCAAATAGAAATAGCGGAGGAACACGTACTACAGTAAGTTTCTGCCTTCCAGTTTGCCTTGCTTATCGTCCTTTTTTATTTACTCAATGGTTAGCCAATCGCTCTGTTTTTTAACTTTGACCATGAACACTACACCACAAGTCCATCACGAAAATTGTGAAGTTAAAAACAGTAATTTCTACAATGAATTTAATTTTTTTGATGTAATATACATACATACTTCCGTTAGCTACTTTATTGATTAGCTCTTCTCTCTGATCATTAAATGTACGGAATGTTTTATACAACAAGCCTTGAATTCGGTTAATGTAGAACTTCTCACCGGCAAAGCTTTAGAGTCATCCAAGCAAAATCATCGAATTTGTTTAAATGGTTTTTTAACTGTTAGAAGTGTTTTAACTGTAAGAATCTTACAGCTGTTAATGTTGGAAGAATATTTCTCGGTAAAGATTTCTGTTCTATATTGTTAGAAAAAGGAAAAATCTCCGATAGCACTATAAATACTATACCCTCCCCCATATCTGTATATGCCCTCATAGCCCTATGCTGGGTGCCCCCGTAGTGCTACCAATTGAACTCGCAGGGCTGCCAATTCACAAAAGGAGGAACAAATAGACGACGATATTCAGCGGTTCATAACATCGTAAAGTTTCCGGCATTTTATGTGTCAAGTAAACAATTTATGAAAGCTCTCTACTTAGAGTCAAGTCGGTACCCTTCAATCATCCGACAGTGTTTCAACCAGCACCTATCATTACCAAAACAATTGCCTCTCGCGGAAGCGCAAAAAATTAACCACGACAAGAGCGCCGAAACTACATACATATGTACGTGGGTACCATGTTGCGATGGCTATCTGCGAAGGAGAGGGGAGCCCACGCGGGACGTTTTGCTGCGCAGCAGTGTTGACTGGACGGGCATTTGTACTCTTTTGTTTGCGTAATATGACAAAACGTATCATTATCCTTATTTCGCGTTGCTTTATGATGTTTCGCGTATGTGCACAAGCAGTGGACTCCTCTTGATCGCGCGTCCCAAGCGACACGAGGTCATTAATCAAATCAGTCGCTCTGCCGTGGTGTAGTAACGCTGCGGTATTGCTTCTCTACGAGTATGTGGTTCAACGGGCATCCAGGCTGTTGTTGTTGTGGAGCGAATTTCGCTCGATTGCAGATCTGTGATAAAGCTATTAAGTAGGAGATAGGAAGCAGCAACAGATCCCAATCGTGGCAGATGATTGATAACGCGGCACTTACCACACATCTGTGCGCACGGAGGCGGCACCCATCCATTCATGTATTTACAGTAGTTGAACCAACTGTAACGCGAGCGCAAGCAGTACACGTTAAGAAAACAAGAGTGATTCCCACAGAGTAGTTGTTTATGGCCGACTCCTGTGACTAGCGGCGGTTTACCATAACTCACATTTCTCACCACCGAAGGATGAACTTCATCTAAATACCGAACCTCAACTTCCTTGAATGTTGTATTTGAGTAAAGCGTTTTTAGTTGAGCATAATGCAGCTTGCAACCTGCAAAGCAGTAACTTGTGAAGAGGCAAACATTTCCTATGTGTAGAGGTCGCTTGTGTTTCCCGCTACTAGAAGCCATGCGGCTGGCAGATTGCTGTTGTTTTATTGGGCTTGTGTGATTAACATACTCGTTCTGCTTTCTTCTCCTTGCAGGATCACTGCGTCCACCCGGATTAATTGGCGGTTCCAAGCCGAAAGTGGCAACCCCCACGGTGGTTTCGAAGATCGAGCAGTACAAGCGCGAGAATCCAACGATCTTCGCATGGGAGATTCGCGAGCGACTGATATCAGAAGGTGAGCACGCTGTAGCCAATGACCAGGCTTACGCACATGCAGGATGCTAGAGCGGTCAGCGATAGAAGAGGTTTGATTCTGATAGCGACAGTACTGACCACGGACCACCCGACTGCATGATTTTACTTCGGTCGGTCTTAGATTAACAGCCTAGCCCGAAGTCTTCTTAACGTAGGCCGGCTCTTAAGATGCCTGACTTATTTCTGACGTTATTATGACTATTGTTTTGTAGTGCACCAGCAATAAAATTGCAGAAATACGCAACCCTTAAGCAGATGCCGTCATTTGGCACTTTTTCCAGACACAACTTCTGCTACCGATTTTACTGATTTTCTTACCTGTTTCAATTTTAGGCGTGTGCACCAATGCTACAGCGCCATCGGTGTCGTCAATAAACCGCATTCTTCGCAACCGCGCCGCCGAACGTGTAGCCACTGAGTTCGCGCGCACCGCCGCCTATGGTCTGTATCCGCCACACCCGTACGGGGGATTTTCCTGGCACCCAGCCGCCGCGGTAGCGCCCACCACGTCTCCTCACTTCTGGACCACGTCAGCCACTCCGACGCTCACGTTGCCGCCTGTGGGAAGTTCTCCTACAGTGCTCTCCTCTTCGAACCGTGCAATATCTCCAGGCTCCGGAAGCCACGACACTCTGGAGTCTCCTGACGAAAACCGCCATATTGATTCCGATTACTTGGACGACGACGACGAGCCCAAGTTCAGACGCAACCGTACAACATTCAGTCCCGAGCAATTGGAAGAGCTGGAGAAGGAGTTCGACAAGAGCCACTACCCGTGCGTCAGTACGCGCGAGCGCCTCTCCAGCAGGACTTCGCTGAGTGAAGCCCGAGTACAGGTGAGATGAAAGCTTTCATTAACAGTGGTGTCTGTAGGTAGGATAATCTTTCGTATAGCTTTATGTTCCGTATAACTTGTTATGCAAAACCCACTGTGCAGTGCCCACAACTGTTATTAGAAGGATACACAGGGACATATGTCATTCGTCATTCTAGTATGCACCGATTAGCAGTTTTTCATGCCAACTCTGGGTGGGTAAATCACGTCCGTTTTGCTCTTGAGGTAGCTAATATAGATACTAGATATTCGGGAATTAAATGTTGTCCTCGTGAATTTCACACACTGACCCGACCATCAGAGAAATGAATGGACCGCAGACCTAATGCGATGCAAAAGGTGGCGAAACCTGCCACGCCCCTGTGCGTTACAAACTGAAATACGCATTTCATACTTACTATACACCCGTTCACCTGCGCAGTCGCTATAAAGACAGCTGGTCCAAATGTATCGCTAGAGTATTGAAAATACACATCTCGGCACAAATACTCTTTTAAACTACTACTTCAATTCATGAAAGAAAATGTTCGCGATTTTTTTAAAACTAACCACACCATCCTTTCGTATTGATCAATTAGGTTTGGTTTTCCAACAGAAGAGCAAAGTGGCGTCGACACCAGCGCATGAACCTGCTGAAAAGGCGTTCCAGCCCTACAAGCAGCCTCACTCAGCACTCACAGCAATTAGCCGAGTCAGCCAGCAATCCCACGGACTCGCCCACGCCCAGTTCGAACAGCAACAGCAACTCTACAGGTCATCCCGAGTCGTCGGGTTCTCATCTGCAAAACCACCTCCATGGATCAGTTTCGCACCAGCAGCAACTCCAGCCTGGGGTCGACATCAGCCTCCGCCACATGTCCAATATAGTGACGCATCACCCGATGCACTCCCACCATCAACAGACATCGGCGGCCGCGCTATTGTTAACTCACTATCACCAGCAACAGCAGCATCATCAGCATCAGCAGCAACAGCAACATCAGCATCAGCAGCATCAGCAGCACCAGCAGCACCAGCAGCAGCAGCAGCAGCAGCAGCAACAGATACAGCATCAACAGCTACTGAACGCGAGCAGTCATTCGCCACAGGCCAAAACTCATTACTTGCCGTCCCAAGCGGGCTCTATTTCAACGCTGTCCGCAGCGACTCCTCTGAACATCGTCGCCGATCCCCAGCATCAGCTGGCAGCGGCAGCCACAGCGATTGTAATAAGCTCATCAGCCACAGCATCAGCTCCATTATCAATGGGCGGTGAACGCAGCGCCTTCCGTTCCCTTGTTAGCTCACCCTCAGCGGCCGCGTTTGCTCTGGGCCTAGCGCGTCAGTACGCGGTCGCTGCATCCTTGTCCGCCGCGGAGGAGCAGCGTTCGCGTCTAGAGCGCCAAATAAGCAATGACGAGACACGCACCGTCACTGTGGACGGATCTGAGTCGGAGGAGGAAATAAACGTTAACGACGATTCCGACGACGAAGCTGATTTGGCGACTGCAAAAGGCACGGATGGAAGCAACAGCGCTGCGTTAACTGCATCGGACGATCTGTTGGCGCAGAGTTCCAGAGCGCCACTGCAACTCACAAAGCACGGCCGCTGAGTTCTACGCGAACCTGTCCGAGCACATTTGTGATGAAATAATAAGTTAAGGTTTGCATTACAAGATGTCTAACTCAATTCCACTTGCTACTGATCAGTAATCAGTGTTCGGTCATTCAATTTAAGAAGTATATTTAAGCCAAAGTTAGAATTTACAACAAGCTAATGCGATTAACACCTTCCCATACATACACACACCCGCACATTGATTGATCGATGCCGGTGTAACCCTTTACCTCTTTTTCTACACTTTTCAAGGCTATTCAAATGCAATATATTCTTAATATCTTTGTTCTGTTTTTAACTGTAAGCTCATTTAGTACATTAAAGATAGGAGATTCTTTAAATAAGAAGATTTAGTAGATTCCTGTAGATTTAGTTAGAATGAAACTGTGTACATTGAAGTTATACGAGTATGTACGATGTGTAGTAATAGAAATATTTATGATTATAGAAATAAAAATGGTTTAAAGTCAGCAAACTATAAGAGACCTTTTTTCTAACTCGGAATCAATTGGTGTAAACATGTAAGTAACAGAAGCAGGGGATGCAAACGGGGGTGAATGTGATCCTTGTTTCTCGGACAAGTGACCATTTGATATAAGATAAGGGTATGTATAAGGTATTTGCGGTTACGAATCTTCAAAGTTTTCCTGCATTAAAAATTCACTAAAATTGGTCTTTTCCTTGCTTTGTTTTCTCTTGTTTTGTTTTCCTATATTGTGTTTCGTATGTTTTCCTTTATGTTGCGCTTCGTATTTTAGGCGATGGTCGCAAAGGGCTGCCTAAATATAGCAACTAAGATTTTCGCTGTGAGTAGCCAAAAACTCAGGCATCCTAGAAATCCAACTTTATTAATTTTAATTTCTTTTATTTTATATTATATATGCAGTTATTTATCATTATTACAGTCATTTATTATTAAATTTTTTTTGAACTCTCATTTTTATTGTTAAAGAAACTGAAATCATATTCGTATGTAAAAAAGGGAGAATTTTTCTTCTTGTCCGTGCGAAATGGAATAAATCTTATAATTATTTGTTTTAATATATTGTGCTAATAATTATTTTCTTTGTTATAAATTTATTCAAATATAAAGCGTTTTAAAAAGAAATAACGAATTTTCAAAGCTCTTTTATGGCAACTACGAACTGCGAACCGTTGAAACTTCTGCAGACGCGAAGGATTATCTTGAATCTGACGGAGGATAATTAATGCAGTATGCCGAGCAATGCATTTGCGCCAATAACTGATCGCTACGCTTTTTCACGGCTGTAACAAAGTTGCCGCCATCATGCTATTTGAATTAGTCGCAGTTTAGCTATCTGGTCCGTTTATGGTCCATCAAATCTTAAAACGCATGAACTTCTTCTTTCCGTAAACATGTACATTTTATGTTTTACTTCCCGCGTTCCATCCAATCAGTTGGCTGCAGCTCTTTCGTCAAACAATAAACCTAGTGAAGAGTCATTTGGCCAACAATGTTGCCGCTTTAATGGGAAGGATGGCAGCGTTTTAATCTGAGGGCTAAACATAACTCATAATCGTAAAACTCATTCCTCGCGTTACACGATGCTGAAGCGCCACAATATTTCACAGAGACAACGACAGCAGCTCGGCTCAATTGCCGTGGAACTCTCGACGGTTTTATATTCTTAAACATTTTCGTTCCAACAGCTAGAAGGTACTTACGTGTTCGTCCCTGAGGTGCCTTCAGTGTTTAGCTATCACAGCCGGGCGTGGAAGAGTTGTACGAAGACATGCTCTGCCGCATGGGTGGCACTTAGCAGAGGTGCGGTTTGCGGTGTGGTCACAGTGAAAAGTGTTGCGAAAAGGAGGAGGCAGGCGCTGCACCACGCACGAGTTGCCAAATATAATTGTTTAAGTGGGTTTGTAAATGCAGATTCTGAAAAATCGCAGACTTTTCCTCCAGAGTTTTATTTATATTACGTTCAGTAAAAATGTTTGAGGTAAGTTGATATGGAAGTTTTTCCTTCAATAAGGGCGAACTTTGTTGATTATTTATGGTGATCTTGCTTGGCCTCGACTCTCTGGTTTTTACATTATGCACTTTTTTGTTACTCAGTGTGTTCATTTTGATGACACACTCGTATTATAGAAAAATTATTAGTTTCAATTGAAAACCGTGGTTTATGCATTAGTTAGTGACAATTTGCGCTATTCACCGAATTCTATTTTTTCTCCGAATCCGAATGCTCTGAATTGTAATATTCTACAACTTGCTGTGACATTCGTTGCAGATATTTTATTCTATACTGTTTTGGGCTCAGACAGGCACTACTGCTGAGTAATGTTACGAATGTGATTTCGATATATTGACTAGGTTAAAGTGTACGGGAACATGGTGGAAAATAATTGAGATCGTAAATACACATTTATTGTTATAGCATTTAAATCATTATTGCTCTGAGCCGATTTCTTGCTTAATTAAGTTAACATTAGGACCCGATTCCCACTCAGAACATAACAGATCACTTAAGCATTGCAGATCGCGCCATAAAAATGCCTTTTCCGAAATTTATCACCAGCAGATAAAACTAGAATGTATCTAGCCATGAGCCATGGCCGAATAAATAATCTGGGCAAAGCGCTGATTAGAATCGCTATTTGAATGACCACATTTAAATAAGACGTGATTAAAAGTCGAAGCCAATTTGTGATCGAAGCCGATCCGACTGAGCGAGTGTGAGCACAAGCACCCATTCGCCTGCCTTTTGTTCACTCCATAATTTACATTGATTTATGAAGCCCAGAACTTGGCCGCTCCTAAAGACCATCCAGCAGTCTTTGGATAATTTAAATTTAAGATTTCGATCGAATCCGCTGGATGGGAAATTGCTGGTGCTTCTTGAATACCTACACTGGCTTCGATAACTGGAAATATAAGGCTCCATTTGGAGCAGCGTTCGGAGAGGAAATGCATAATTTTGTGAGAATCGAGTTATAAAAAACCTTCCTGCGAAAGTGTTGAAAAATGGAAAATAAGCTTAAGAGCCCAGAAAACGAACATAGACAAGTAATATTTGTTCCCTATCCGGTTCGCTGACATCTCAGGGGCTCATCCTGGCATCCTCAAAACTCACTGTCGTGGCGTTCCGATATGAGTGACGTGAAGGGACAATACTGAGATTTGTACAACGTCTATAGATGGTCTGCTATTGTTCACGTCTAGAAATAAATTTCTATTATTGCATAAAGTATTTTAGAAATATTAAAAAGGCGGAAGTCAGCGACTTCTTCCTTAAAAATGTTTTTCTTTATTATTGCCAAATATCGGAACTCAATTGCACTCTTTTCAACATCAACGTCTTGCAACGTATTCCACGTAACGGTAACATTCAGAACCCGGTACTGATTTAAGATTTCAGCGGATTAGCGACAGATACAGAAGAGCACATCGCAATTACCACAGCACTGAAACATGTCGGTTTGTTGGTGTGCCAACCAAGTGCACCGAGTCACATTTTTAATGGCCGCCTAACACCATAATTATTTCAAAGCTTAGGTATGGAATCAGCAGCAGAAGCCATACTGCGCCGCAGGGGGCGCACTTGGAGTGACACTCGATCCACATAAATAGGATGGTGGATCGCTGTGCACGGCTTGTTACACGGAGCAGTTGGCATGGCATCGTTGTTGTTGGCACCGAGACCCAACGGATTGAACAAGATGTTGATGTACGTTCGAGTGACTACCGCATTGACTACCGCAATGAGCAGAATGGCTTACCAATCACAGCGAAAGTGAGCGAATATCCAGTCGGAAATGCACGACCCATCGCTATATTGTTACGGCCTGGAAGATGTACTAACTGAATGAGTAAAACGCACTTTAAGTGTGGTGTACTGAATTAGAAACACGTAATGTACACGATGTCTGTACAAATAAAATCTATTATTCTAAAGGAGCCGGAAAGAAAGGAAATAATCGCACAATCATACGAGCTGATAAAAGATATACATTTGCCCTGGGCCCCTTCTTAAAGATGACCTGTTCAATGCTTGCGCTGTTACTGTTGTTGGAATGTACGCTGTGCAATCTCACTCCGATAGAGATTCGCTGGCAAAGTCAGTTCCATTGTCCAGTAGGCGAATCCCGGCCCTGTTCACTGCAGATGCCTTTGGATAGTGCGTTGTATCTCTTACTCACTCGCACTCTCAGTGTATACGCTGCTGAACGCAAGCAGCTCCAGCGGATTCGCTTCAACTTCTGAATTATTCATAATTTCGATGACACCATTAACGATGTGGGCTCCAGAGTGATGAAGTGTTGATATCGCTGAGAGAACGGACTAATTAAGATCGTATTCTCTTGGCACAGGCAGGCGGCTAGCCTCTGGCGACTGTTTGCAGCTTCGGTCATTATGTGTGGATAGCTAATGGACTTGAACATGAGCTCGTAAAATTGATTTAGAAAGTAGCTGCGCTTTGATTTGTATTTATTTGCATCTGATCGATCGCGCTCAGTATTGAGATGATTCATTTCTTGACCAACCAAACGATTGACGCAGCAAATCTATTCTACTGTGAAGTGTGCCTTCGTTTAGTTTAGCAGTCAACAAGTGGTTAATCTCCATACACCCTCCTTATTCTCATTTCCGTCCTGCCCTCAGTGCTGAAAGATGCGCTTCCTACTATTAACTTACCTGCACAATCTTAACGAAAATCATTTGCATCATGAGCCCTAGAAAACCCCTCGAAGTCGGTAGATCAAGTCTCAGTGCAACCCAACTGAAAGTCAAATGAAATGAACTCGGTAACAATTTGAAAATTATAATAGTTCAAAGGAACGTCCGATAAATCGATGGGGTTTGACATAAATACTAATATAAGTGTACCATTTAGAATAAATTCGGACTTCTGTGGGTATAAAGTACGCATAGAAGTCTTGGCTGCGTGTCTGAGAAGCGACGAAGTGACATCCGACTTCGCGGTGGATACCAAAGACATGCAAGTGATTCCACACATGTCCTTACTAAGGGCATTATTCTGTTCGGCGTGTTGCAAACGCGGATGTTTCCATTGGAAACGCGTTGACGCCACTCAAAAGCAAACATTATGCATGCGAACAATGGTTCAAGCTGACGCTCAAAATCTACAGTGGTCAAAAGTGCCGAGAGCCACCAAACCGACTGGGAGTCGTAAATGTCTTTGTAGTTGCCCTCTAAAGTTATCTCGCTGTAACTGTAAATAGAAATTACAGCGCTCATGCAGAAGTGCGAAAGCAGAATGAAGAATAAAGTTTAAGTGGCCAACACAGGCGTTGATTCTGTTTTATATCGTGCATAATATAGCGCAGAGAAAGAGGATCACTTAAGGCAGCATATGAATTGGGCCCAGAGTTGAGGAGGTCAAAGGTAATTAGATTGTGAGTGTCCATAACTGCCATTGCGCTTGCGTTCGAAGCGTTCTCTTCTCGCTGCCAGTGCGTTTGCTCCACTGCCATCCCATGCCAGATGAGGATATCTTATTTCAGTCTGTTGTCGTGAGCTAGCCACTCGCAGTCACTACGTTTGCGCACTCACAGTTGCTGCAATGAACTTCAAACGCATTTTAGTCACACTGTAGTCATTAAACTTCAGATCGGGCGCGCATTGCGCACAAAGAATCGTGTAACCGATACCCTCGGTGCGCACAGGGCTGCAGCGTGCACTAAATGAAATGTTATACAAACTCATGCTCACTTCTGTGTGTCAAACTGTCATTGAATTCGAATAAAAAACGTCGATGATTCGAGAATAAACAGAGACGCGTTTCGCAGATCCGAACGAAAACAAAAGACTTAAGACACAAACCTGCAAATAAATATACTTGTATACGTATACGTGCTAATACTAATACTAATATGTACTAAATAAATACACAATCTAACATTATTTAATTTGTGTTATTTGTTTCAATTGTTTATCTATTTATCGCTTTTTATTAGCATATACTTATATTATACGTTTTATTTATAATATATTGTATTATATATTAAATTCACATGCTGTAAATGCCTTGAATGTTGAAGGCTTGAGTTTCTCTTAATTTTGGCCTACTGATATCTGGTCCCAATTCATGTGATGCCTTAAGTGATCCTCTTTGTGTGTACGAGTAGTCAAACGCCACGAATTAAATTAAGTTGTTTCCAGTCGAAAGTTATGCGAAGGTTTTAGGTTATCGTGATTTCAGGTCATTCGTGTTCGACAAACGCGTTTAAGAATCGATGTTGCATTTGGTGTGTGCGTAGCCCAATTTAATTCACTTTGTTCGCTGAGCATTATCAGCAGATAAGCGATAAATTTGGACGGGTTCACGCTCTTAATGGGAATCAGGAACATCAGCGTCACCAACAACACTCGGCACAGGTGACTTGAAAGGCAACGTGGAACGGAAAAGGAACGGACTTGCCGTCAGAGGCAGATGAAACAAACCAAACAGAAAATTATAAAATGAAAATAAAAATAAAATACAAATACAAATACAAATACAAACACAAACACAAATGACAACAACCACATAACAATGACACCAACAAAGCGAAGGTGTGGACACGGTCCGATGGGGCATTCGCCCAAACGATACCACAATAAATTAGGAAACGAAATCTCTACTAAATAAAGACATAAATTACACTTATGGTGAGAGATAAAAGCTGCGTCAGCCAAACAAAGCATAGAAGAACAAAAGAATCAAACAGAAATTTATTTATGAGGTGATAAGAATCGCCGAAGCCACTGAAATCCTCTTGCGACGCGTTGTGCGCAGAACGAAGCGCGGCGTCCGAGTCAGATATTCAAATTGAAAGCAGCGCCGACCTGAAGCCGTAGTGTCGTCCAAAATGTTGGCCCAACTTGTCGCTGGCACCAATAATAATAATAATGCGTTCCCATAAGCGAATTAATGCGATCAATGTTTACGGCAACCGGACAGATGCCATCCGGCCGCGACTGCGACTGAGACTGCGACGGCGACGGCGACGGCCGAGTGCCTAGATGAACATGTCGCCTCAATTAGGCTCCGATCTTGTTGCAGTTTGGAGTTGTGAAGTGGTGGAGTGGTGGACGTCCTCCTAAACTAACTGCAGATTGAAACTGGTTTGTGCGTTGGATGCTTGTGGAATATGCTTCGACGAACGCATTTGACGGAGATGACGGTGATGGCAGAGAGGGCGCGCCGTCGCTGGGCGCAGGGAAGCGATAAATCTTTTTGGGAAAACAATAAACATTCCTCAGATTATACACACAATTAAATCCAGCCGCACACTGTAAACGACTATATTTTTGGGTGTATTTGAGGCTCCCACATTTGGTAGTCCTCTGGTACCCTGCCAATTCGGCACCTATTATTCTGTTGCTATTACGGTGCTCACACTGACCGAACAGTGGAGACGAAACTTACTAAAATATATTCACTACTATTTCAGCTTCACTAAACTTCTTTCCATTATCAACAGCTAAATAAACTGACGCTGGTTCTTACTTATTCTAGATGCATAGATAAAATATATGCATACATATACGAATATATGTACGTATCACAATTTGAATGCGCGAATTGTTTAATTTTATTGTTTAGAACTGAAGTTTTATGGATAGTTTGGAGAAATTAATTCGGTTTGAATAAAGTACGTAATATTCACAGTGCATTTCTTCAAGCGAATCAACTTAACGACTATTAAATATGATGTTTTTTATTACATTCTGAATAATAATAGTTATGAATACGTGAAATGTGAACAGTTGATAGAAGTCACAGCTGAGTTTAGATTCGTAATTCGTGTCTACAGCATTCAGTGCAGATATCATCAGAGACCGATCATCAAAAGTAGTTACAAACTCCTTTAGATAACTTTGAGGTTGATCCTTGACGTTGACTAACTCGGGAATGTGCTTTGGAATTCCGGTAAATTTGCAAATTTCCCGCTTTACAGAGATTTACCAAGAAAAAATAAACTGCACAAGTTATTGGGCAGTCCAATTCCTAGTCCTGAAGAGTTTTGAGGTTAGACGCTCACAAATCATCTCGGACGGATGCTTAGTCTCATTTCAAGTATTAATCGGGGTATATTGGACTCTACTTTTACTGTATACCTTTGTACATTCCATAGGTTTGTCCCTGTTGATTGTGGGGCGCGAGCTTAGTGATGCTTTCTTAGAGTGGAATTCGCCTCACAACCTAATTACAGAACCAGGTTGCCATCAGCGTCAACGGCATGTCACTTGCGCGCACAACAAGCACATTATCATTAAAATGCAAATTGGATGTGTTTCTTGTGGTTGCGTTTGGTGCTCAAGCGGCTCATAGACATTTCGGAAAAATTGCAATAATAATCGCCATTATCATTATGGTTATCACCACATATGCTCGCGCGCATCGACGGAAAAGAGCGCACCATCGAATAGATTTGCATATAAATTGAGACGCTATGGGCTCTTTCCAGAGCACGCTGGCTGCGCGGACGCCGACCCATTCCGATAGGTCCACTCAGGGCCCACTTTAGAAGATAGACTCTATCGGACTCAATGCCGTAATTTCCTTATTTACGGCTCGATTGTCCGCTTGTCGAATGTTTGTCGGATGCGGCGCGAATACTATGCAAACAGCGCGGAAATAGGGACATCCATAAGCCACATAGATAATCCAATTAGCCCTGAAGACAGGCGTAACAAGAAAATGCACTTGATGGGGCGCAATCTGCGCCAAGTGCGGAACAACTGAAACAAATGCTTGCGCCACACGATTGCTATCGTGTTCATACATCTAGAGTCCGGGGCCGTTGAATGAGCCACAGCTATTAGGAGGCTTTTAAAGTTAACTGCTCATTAGTTGCATACGCCAAATTGTTCTGGTTCCCCGGTACAGTTCTCTATGCGCAGGAAGCATCTTGAGTCCAGGTACAAATCCGCAATCGTAAATCGGTGCGGCAGAGATGCAAGTCGGTGACATCAAGTTTCCGTTCACGGGAACTACGAGTATCAGAGCAGAGAGAGTCCAACACCCGGATTCCCACAAACCTAAGCACACCACAAAATACGAATGATCAAATTTCCTTCTGCGTATACAAAGCTTGTACCCGCGCATACGTTTTCTCATGAGATATGACCCAAAAGAACAGTGATCTCAGACTCATCGTGTCGCTGGGGTTCTGCGTAAAGCGTATATCAATTCAATCAACTCAAGTTCGGTGAGTTGATCAATCTGTCTTTAATAACTCAATTGCTTTTCTTTAATCTTATTAGGATAGAATCTTCAAGAGCCGAAAAGAAATGCGCTTCGAAGGGTGGCGGTCAACTCGGCTCTCGCGGATACACTACAGCAGCTCTACAACTAAACGCTCATATTTTCAAAACTTTACGATTTCTCTTTTCTAGAAGCTAAGTACCGCATCCACCTCATATGTGAGGCAATATCAGTATCGTGATCGCATCGAAGTTTTGGCCGCATACAACGGCAACCACGTTTATAGAGTATTTGATTCCATTTACCCTTTAATTTTACGGTCCATTTGATGGGATAAAATTGGCTGTGGTGCTGACAGATTTGAACAAATTGTGAAATGGAAAGAAGATGTTTCACCAGTTTGCTCGAAAATTAACCAACATCCGATTAACCCCAAA
Source organism: Myopa testacea (assembly GCA_949629155.1). NCBI lineage: Eukaryota > Metazoa > Arthropoda > Insecta > Diptera > Conopidae > Myopa > Myopa testacea. The sequence goes on along the minus strand of OX451348.1, from coordinate 6,780,166 downwards.
CAAAACTGAGAAACTGAGAAATGGGAACCTAGTGATAGATGATTTGTGTATGTATGTATGTATGTCAAACTCATGGCTAATGATATGTGTAAATATTAATACAGCAACATAATTACAAACATTGTTTTTGTCGTTAACACTTGATTTCATTTTATAAAACGTAATATTCTAGTTTCTATACGAGTATCTATAGTATTTATGTATATCGAAATATATTTAATAAATTGTTTATCATTCAAATATTCGTATATTTATCAGCGTATAGGACAATGTACCTCATAAGTTTGTGAATGAGAAGACTGAATGGAGAACTTGTTGAGTCGAGACAAGAAAAAATCCTATGGGAGGGGGCTCAATTTTTTTCAAAATTTCATGTTTGCCATCAGTATTTAGGAATGATCTAGATATCACCGTTATTTTGTAATATTTTTCGGGTTTTTAGGAAATGGTCTGTACAGCCTAAACGGGGGGAAATTGAAATTACAAATAATAAAATGTAATATATTTTGAAAAAACATTATTAAATAACGCAGTCTCGTTATTGAGCGGGCGATGTTTAATTTACTTCAGAGACGTTCAAAATGGCCGAAGAATCACTGGGTTCTCTCAGTTGCTGTCTTAGAAAGTAACTTCTTCATTTGAGGAGATTTAAATAAGAGAAGAGACAACAAATAAATATTTACGAATACAAGGAAATATCAATAAACGCCCACAGAAGACAGATTTTTAAAGAGCAATCATCAAAGGGAACACCATTGAAATCAACAAAGGAAACATGCTTCCATGTAGCTGTCTAGTGAAGTACTAAGAACATGAAGTTCGCGGACGCGGACAACAGACTCGTACACATCGTCATCGAACAATATTCAGGTCGGCTTCATGAAGATGTCAGAATGAGATTTACAGCGCTCAAAACATTAAAAACACAAACATTCATTCCTCAGTATTCAATTTGAAACATTGAATTGCAATTCGAATTTAATTTAATTAAATGGGGCTCCTTCGCTCATCTACCCCTGCGTAGTCGTATCTTTGATCGTTCAATCCAATTATTTGCGAAATTTTGTCACATAAATAACTAGACCACAAACGGAACGGCCGTTCGGAAGCATTTCATTACGTGTTTCACCTGTCGAGATCGATGACGAGTGCGACTGCAGTTCTGCACACTGTCACTGCTGAAAACATTCGCCAGACAGCGGCACCTCAGGAGGTTAGCAATACTAACGGACGTGTAAAGGGTCAACATGGTGCACCGACAATCAGCCAACGGACTGGACTGAATGGAATAAACTCAACCTTAGACCGAGGGCGCTGACGTGTCTCTAAGTGCCGCCACCACAGCCAGATCTCATAACGACTCTCATTCCATGTGAGTCATTGCGCCTGCGTGCGTGTGCGTCTGCTGGACTCGGAACTTGAAGCCCTTGCGTTTGGGGTTCCACTTAGTGTCTTGTCAGAGTCGACGAACATTTATACTAGGTGCTAATTGAATTCATTTTGCATAAATTTTTCGGCTCCTCGGACCTCCAGTGCAGCCAAATCAACAGGAAAGGAAACCCTGCAGCTTTTGACCCGAGAGACCTTCCTACAAGGACCAGAAGCTTGGTGCGATTATCAGCTGACACGACTGCCAACAGGTAGGCCGCGCAATCAACCCTCATGGCAGATACTGCGGACATGACGTTTACATTATTTGGTACAAACAAAACGAATGTTCAGCGCGTTCGTATCAAGATCTTTTCTGCAGCTACCGGCGAATGATTCTCTGCCAGTTCTTGCATAAGGGACATAATTTATCGCAATCACTCCATAATAACTGATCCAACTAAGTCAACTATAAGCCGGTATTGTATAACTTTATATCGCACGCATTCACAAAAGTGACACAACTCAAAATTTGCATTATTCAGAAAACGCAGTTTTGTGGCATCAGTTTTCTTTGCACCACAATTTATTACATAGGTATTAACTACCTTTTAGATTGTTTGGAGGCTTTTAAAACCACTTCAAAGGCTACTCATATTTCTGATGTATTTATATTCTACATGTACTCCTATTCTGGGAAAAGAATCTCTCCGTACCTTTCAAAGATTCTTACCTAACTATGTAAATACTGCACATATAATTAGATTGTCTGGGCGATTATAATAAATTACGATTATAATAAAAGAGTCTTTTTGGCTGTGAACACTTTTCCTAGAAGCAAAAAATCACTAAAACTAGAATTATAGACACTCCAGATAAAGGGTTCTAAAAAAGTCTGACAAGGTTTGAGAATTTCGTTTACATTTAAAAGACTATTCGAATAAAAATGAGCGTTTTTAATCTATCACATGGAACAAATAATAAGCCACACACAATAATAAATATAATGAGCCGAAAATAATAATGATGACCTCACAAGTAAATGGAGGCTAAGGTAGCTGAACTATCTTGGTAACTTATCCTTATCAAGAAACATAACAGCAAAGCAATATTGCGATTATAGTACTATTTATTTCTCAATTCATTTACCAGTTCAAATCAAAATTTGCACATGCGAGCATTGAACCTGTGCACGATTGGGTCGCTGGTCGGGTCTTCTTCTTCCCTGCAATGCCATCACTCATTCACGATGGTGCTTCGTTATTCCCTCCACCTTTTATTGTGTTTCTCTTTGTTTTTGCTCGTAGCGCAGTCATGGTCGCGTCTTTGTTCTTGAGCGTTCTTCGATGAATTTAATAAAGAGCGCTGTTGACATTTCGCAGGGGCCGGAGCGTTACCACTCAATTTAGCATGATAGGCGAACATCTGCTTGCCGCCGAATGAATTCGAAAAAGCATTCCGGAATGACAGACGTTCTGGCGTATGATCGCACATGAATTTATTGCAGGCCTGTTTCAGTGAGTTTGGATTTCCTCTTCTTACGAATTTACCGCGAACCGTTGTTATAAGGATATAATTCATCGTTCGCGTTCGTTATTGGGATCTAAGTAGGTTTTAATTTAATTTTTGCCATAGATGCCCTCATAGCCGATTAACAACACTTCGACAGTCAGTTTGGCGAATATCCTGGAATAACCTGTTGGAAAATGCTTCATACTGTAGGATCTGGATTTGCAATTAGTTTCTACAAGCAGCTGGTTTAAAGCTTTTGGTTAAAGTGATAACTATGCAAACATCAACAAACATCAGTTTTCGTGTGGATTTGCCATATTTACCGCTAGATTAAGCTTCCTGTTAAGCGCTGCATTAGTTGCTAGACTCATGTTCGCCTCAAATCCATTTCCCAGGCGTTCGGGCGTTGTTCCGTCTTGGACAGAGAGCAGTTCATGTACATACTATATAACAGGCTGGCAAAACAAAAACTACGAAACACTTACAGGTTGGGCAATTCGAAGCGTTATTTATGAAGCTAAAGTATGGTAATAAATAACCAAATAAACACCTGAGACTGTCATAATCGCCGGACACGAAGACGGAGCTGGTGCGGCCGAGCGCTGCGGTGCGCTAAAGTGGCGGGACCGAACGCCGCAACGCCGCAACGCCGCATCACTGAGCGGCCGGCCATAAGTTTGATCGAACCCTTGAGCAGTGCGAGAGCGAGCTTATGAATGGATGGTTGGCCAAGGAAATGTTGATGATGTTTCAGACTTTTGGGGGCTGCACTTTGCTCCGCTGTGGATTTTGCGGTGCAATTATTGAATGCAGGGGCAGACCGAAAACAGTGGTTACCGCATTCGGCCGAATGTGTGTGTGTGTGTGCCTGCTTATTTTTTGCCATTCATCTATGGCTCGAATGGCCAGATGGTCCCACTGCAATTGGGAAAACATTGTTTCCGTTTTGCCAAGCAACAGCCACGACTACAATAATAAACTGGGCTGGCCCATGACAATTCGTAAAACCACAACAGAAATTATAATTGAAACAGTTAAACGCTGTAATTGTGTTTGCTATATTGGCCAAGTTTAAGTCTGGCTCACGAAGGGTTCTGGAAGTGTGCCGCACTGTCTCGGCAGCTCCTCGCTGCTGTTCGGTGTGTTTCATTCTGCCTGACTTGTCCAGAATCTGTTGATTGCATCTGTTGTGTCGGGTATAGTAATGCGATATTCGCATCGCAACAAATTGGGAACAGTGATTACGTAAATGATTAAACCACAAAATTAAGAGCGTCCCATAATTGTCAGAAATTAAAATGTTCCGCTGTATGTATTCAGTTCTTTTGGGGACGATTGTGGTTTCATTCCAGAGCACTTCGCAATGATGTGATCCAGTTGATACCTATATTAATAAACACAGTCGCAGTCACATCGGCTATATTTTCGGTAACCAGCTGAATTAATATAATTTGCGGTTTGAATGTCTCCCAAGTCTTCTGTTTGCTCACGAAATGGGGCGGCACGAGGAATGGGAGGTGAAGAACTGCAGAAATTAGGGGTATATCGAAAACGATGGACCGTCCTCTGAACTAACCAAAGAAATTATTAGAACCCGAATGCCAGAGAAAGCGTGGTTCCTTAGAGAAAATCACAAATTGTGAAGTCGTAATGGCCACATTCGGGACTTTCGCTTCCAACTTCGCGTAAATAGTTATCGGAGCGCGAACTATTGTATGTATGTCCAGAAATCATTTTAAAACTTGAGTGACATCCAGCTGCCCATGTTTGTTGGTTTGTTGGTTTGCTGGTTTGCTGGTTTGCTGGTGCATTTGTTGTCGAGTTCGAGGTTTTAAATCCCACTTCTTAATTTATTTTAACGACTTTTATTATTGCTACCTACTTTTTTATTTGCTGTTTTGATCCTGTTGCAAATGGAAAAGCCTTACATTGTAAGATCAGTTCGAGTTTTCAAGTTGAAGTCTTTTATTGTTGTAGTCGTGGCTGTTGCTCTGCGGCTGTATATCACTCCAAACTGATTGTGGCGAGCAATTCAAGCGCACATTTGAAGCAAGCTTAATTAAAATCGAATTTTACTTTAACGATCAATAAAACTTGATGAGAAACGAAATATTGGTTTTATATTTAAGTTGGCCTTTATGGTCGGCCCAGACGCATCCGAGGAGCGTGGACGCGGCGCTGTTCGCGAGGATCGTGCGCGGACCTACATCATTGGCAGGCACCTCCGGCTGCGTGGCGGCACACCAGGATGAGGCGACGCAACACCGTTAAAATTAACAACAAACTAAATAAATATTTTACGAGCTAGTTTCCAATTGGATTTTTGTTACATTGTTGCAAACGCGCACAAAATTAATTGCTGATGAATGTCAATGCCTCCGCCATGCCCCACGGCGTCGCCCGTGCGCCCCACCGCAGCACTGAGCTTTCGCAATTGCCAAGTCAAAGTCACTGACAAAAATTGAATCTTGGCGCTCTTGCGGCTTCTTCGTGGCATGATGACACAATAGCCGCGCACAACATGAGCAGCGGACGAACACCACCAACAACAACTTACAAGTACTGTGCGAGTATGTAGCTGGAAACGAGGTTCTCATTAAAAACGCCATAAACGCAATAAACCGAAGAGCAAACATCGATTAAACATTATTTATGGGGCTTCACTCAACAATGTGTTGCTAGCAGCGCGCTCCCCGGCCGCACCGTCGCAGGGCTCGATGCCGTACAGCATTGGTTGCTCCGCTAATACCTGTTGTTCCACTTTTTGACGTTTAATCATGGGTGAATTTTGCGTGTGACTGCGGTCAGTAGAGTCGAAAAATATGCAAGCAAAGCTACCATAGATGCACTCTCCAGTGGCTTGGCAGCACATTCCGAAATGTTCTTCTAAGGAACTTGACAGAAGGAAGTACTACAATGCTGAAGTATGGCTGAAGACTCAATATTCTAACCCCGGTAGCCTAAAAGACGTTGACAGATGTTATATTATTATAAATGCTGCTTTTGCTGCTTTGGCAGAACTTGGTCGTGATTTATGTAAATACGAATAATATTCCATCCACTATAAACCCCTCCAGGGAAGATGATATTAAGTGGGGGACCACGCCCGTTATTTGCCCCTTATTAATAAGGAATGTGGTCTAAGGACAATAAAGAACACAATGCGTGAATGCTTGATTGTTCTAAATCGAAACACAAAAAGCGTGTTGGAGTTAATAGAATTCGTTGATCAAATGCATTTGTTTGCACTTATATTTATATAGTACATAATATATATAATAGCAAAATGAATCGCCCAAGTGTCGGAAATATGTCCAAACTAAGTTGTGCCCGAAACTAACGAAAGCATAATAATATCCGCTGTCGCTGTAACTCTCTCCAAATAAACTTGGGCCTAATATGTTTCCAAGGATCCAATTAATATGCCAAAAACCAAGGATTATTAAAAATACAACTCAATCTGCTGCGAATACGGCACGGCGCAATTGGCCCATGAATCAATCGAAGTGCGGCTGTGAAGCGCTGGCGCAAGCGCCGTGTTGCCGGCTCAGAGCTACCGTTTGCGAGCCGGTCTTTTAGCTTTTGACAAAGGGTGTGAAGAGTTGGATTACATACATTAAGCGATATCGAAGTTGGACAAATTTATGATATAATTGACGACGGACCGACTCTAGGAGCGAACTGTTGAAAGGAACGGCAGTTCGAATCGCGTTTCGAGCCCATATTCGGCAGACTTAGTCATCGATCCGCATGGGAGAAAAGGACTTCTGAGGTTGGCGCTCTGGTCTGAACTGATATCCAGTAATTTCTGTGCTTGTTTCCACATTACTGCTGTGCCAGCTCGTTTCGGCTCGTTTCCGATTTTGCTGAAACTTAGCGCATTAGGAGTCGCTTGGCCATGGAGCGACGGATTGTGATTAGAGCGCTCAAGTTTATGTTTACGATGCTCGCGCACCGCATCGCGCACCGCATCGCGCACCGGCTGAGTATGTGTATGTGTCTGCAGTGGAGCTGTTCATGGGCTGGCTTGAGTGCAGTACTGGCGGTGGGTGTTACGTGGCAATACGAGTGTTGTTCATACGGCTTGTGTGGGAGCCCGAGCCCGAGTAGCAATTTGGTGTTCCAGTTAGGACATGCCATAAAGTTTCCAGATAGCATTTGCATTACTCAACATAACGGAGTTTTTCCTTTGTGTTGCGAAATGTCGAATGCAGTGTCCACTCTCGTTAATTACTCAGAATATTTCCACAAAATAAAGTGCTGTAGAACTTTTCTTGTTATTAAGATGATCATTGACACTGGAGCGACTCATGCTCAGTAAGCTCCAGTATATTGTACAAGTCAAGTTTATGTTGGCCCACAAGTATTCTGCGTTCGAGTAAAATGAGTGTTAAAGTGAAGACTCTAAATTAAAGAGTTAAGTTACCTAGACCAATATTCGGCCCGTATCTTGGAGTCAAAATATTTCAGTTGCATACGCTGAATTCGGTAGTCTGTGTGTCTTCAAAAGGAGACACACAAAAATATAATTCGTGTTCCTGGGCAGCAGCGGAACACTCTGATTTGGCGATCATTTAAAGGAATCGCCAAGCATATTTCACTCAAAAGCGGTCAGAATCGTTTAACATTATTTCGATTTTAATTTTTCCATTCAACCGAATAAGTAACACCTCCGATAAGGAGGCGTGCATCAGACGACCATTTCTCGACCATTTTATTTCTCCTCGCCGATATCTGTCTGTGCATTTCGACGGTGTCAACAAACACATCCGTATCTGTGCACAGCGAGCAGCCAGCCAGCCGATCGGACGCGCGAACCAAGCGACGTCGTCTGAGTTCTGGCCACTTGGCCGCACGTTGACGACGCAGCGCATCCGCAAGCACATCAACACTACGCCGATATAATTACGTGGCATAAAGTGGTCTTAATTGGTTTCCTTATTTGCTCATGCTTATCAAATTTAAAGTAAGTTTTCACTGTTTCTTTTTTGTTATCCCTTCAATGACATCCATGCCGACCGATAACCAGCCATTCAGTGTCGCTGGGGCTGCTTTGCCATTCGCTAGTGCCCCGCGCCCCGCGGCCCGCGCCCCGCGCCCAGCACCGTATAACTTGTTTACACTTTACGCGTCTTTGTTGCTTATTAAAACTCAACATCTCTTCTTTTTCTTATCTGAGGTTGTTCCTTCGGATTATCCCAACACATCCTACCCGAAAAGTTAACATGCAACGACATGCACAGTGAAACAAATTCTAAAACGGTACTACATGCTGAACACTTTAAATGTTGTCGTTATGCGAGTATAGTATGTCCTCGTATGTACGTACGTATGTCAACAGCCATCTTTTCGAACGCATCCCTTCAGTTTACATACAATAATATAAAAGTGGGTGGACGGCGCCCGGCAATCCATTGGGACTGATAGTGAACCCAACGATCTGATGTACCGTACTTCAGCAACACTTACTTCGTTGGTTTTATCAGGTCACTTGCTATTTTGCCCGACTGTGCGATGCGAAATTAAGAATTATTGGACGCGCTGATTCGCGCTGATTTTGAGCCGAATATGAAGAAATTTATGCGCGACTTCTTAGCTTCAAACTACCTGAAATGTTTTAATTTAAACTTATTTCGTTGCCTTACAAGATCTGTCGCTTCCTATACTTATACTTGGCGAAAATGTCACCGATCAGGCTGAAAAGCAGAGCCGAGAACATAAGAAATACACAAGTATTCAAGGATTAATTGACTTATTGGTTGAAACACGCTTCGTGTTTCTCGATTCCAAAGATGTTAATTGGTACAGATACCGAATTGCTGCAGGCGTACGTTTTCCATGCAATGCGGACATTGAGGCAGATTCCGGAAATTCCAGACATTAAAATATCAGTTCTACTTACAATAGTTAAAGACAATTTCGGGGCATTCTCTACACTTTGGCAAAGTTGAGCATTCATTTCAGTTCCCTGGAATGCGATAATGGGCGTGGTCCTGTTGGCTTTTCGAAGGAAGAAGAACATCGTTTTACTTTTACTCTTACGAAGTAGTGAGCCGATAATGGACGTGGTTCGTCAGCGGAATTCAGTGCAATGGACAAGTGAATGGTCGGGTGGACGGTATGCCAAATGAAAACTATATTCTGGTCATTCGAATACGGATCGTTCGTAATTGTAATCTTATGTGTATTCAAGCTTTGCAGCTGGGATCATTTGCAGCTGGAACCACCTCGCGCCCCATGAAGGAAGCACCTTGAGTCCGGAAAACACCTCAGTCATGCTTAAACTCCAGCAATGCGCGAACACTGCTCGACTCGTCGGCACAAAAAGCTGCTCCGATTAGCATTCAGTGCAGCTAATCATACCAGACTAAAAACAGAACCGCAGTCGTCCAGGAACCAAGCCATCCATGCGAATGCCTTTGCTTTTTGCATCGCCGATTTACATGCAAATGCGAAAACTAAAGTTAGCCCGAAAAGTGTCGATGCTTGTGTAACAAGCGTTTGTTGTTACTGGAGTGTTGCGGTCTTCAGTGGTTTCATTGCAGCAGAAACATTAGTGCAGAAGGACACTTAAATAGAAGCAACGGAAAACATGGCGCCGAATGCTCTAATGGCCACAGCAATGTCTCCGTTCGAATATACACACATACATACATACTATATTTACATACACATGTACAATATGTTTGCATTCGTGCTTTTGGGTGCTGCTTGCTGGGTGGTCTCGGATGACCGGGTTGCCGGGACTGAGCGCGCCGTCCTGTTTTTACCCCAAGTACCGTTAATTGAATTACACCGTGCGGCTGTGTGTAAAAGCTCATGCGGACTCAGCGGGAACAGAGTCACCCTTCGCGCATCAACTGTTTTTATTGGCTGCGCCTTCAAAGGGTGTGCTTTATGGTTGTGGTCGATAAACAGCGTACACGGCAAAAACTGAATGTGTAAAAACGAACGCCCAAAAGCAATGTTCGAAACAATTAACACTTTTCCGCAGTTTTACGAATTTATGACTCTGGCCGCAATTAATGCTGTTATGAACTGCGATTAATGCTAAATGATCGTGACGCCGAATAAAATGACCACTCGAAAAGAAAGTCTCGTCTTGCTGTGTACCGTCGGACGCCCATTCGGAGAATACACTTGGATAGGTTATACGAGTACTAACCACCAACGCCCCATCTAGCCACTTGCGTCCTCGAAGCACATGTGCGTTATCTCGACACTTTGTTCGAGTTCCGATTGTCCCTTGGAAAATATTGTTTTTATTGTGTATCATTTTCGAAATTAATTTATAGCATGTTCTCAATCATGGACTTCTCAATGAAGTTGGACGTGACACAAGACTACGCGACAGACAGCAGTCGCTGGAACTCACATCCCATAAAAGCAGTCGAATTTTCAGGTACATCATTTTTCCCAAAGACTCCCGTTTCACAGATCGAACTTGTGGATACACATAAATGAATTGTATAATAGATAGAAAAGACATTGCATGTACTCGTACATGGGGAAATACCTTTTGTTCACAATTTGGAAATTGGACTGAAATTCTCAATACCAGCCGTTTATGAGAACAATAGAAGTGCGACTCCTTTAAGTCGTGACAATCTCGCTCGCGTCTACTTGTCTAGCAGCTACCTGACTTGACAGGAACTAATAGACAGCCATCAATCCTCATGCCGCTGGCGTACACGTCGATTTGGCCCATTTATCACATCGACTGCAATCACTCAGCTCATTGAAGACGTTGTGCATGGTGCTGTGAAGTTCAACCTGAGGAGAACATCAACTTTGGTGTAATCCGTATTGAATCACGTTCGTCACAACGATGACGAAAAACACTGCACTGTAATGCGTAGGACTATTATATTGATATGTCATTAATTTCTTCAAAATTGGACATCACATATTTCTATATTCTACAATGGTTCTATCTACAATTCAAAGACAGCGTCATAAATACAAGTGTAACCCATCATACTAATATGCATGACATAATAACAATGGGTCTTTGCTTTGCATACCACATGAAAATATAACATGGAAACCAGAAAGAGTGCTCTATTCGGCCGAACAAAGCTTCAATACTCTACACTCTCATAGCCTGTCAGGAACATGGAAAAGCACAAAAAACATAAAAAACACTTTAATAGCAACAAGTCGGCAGCAACAAATGCTGACAACAATGTTGCCAAGGGTGACTAAAAAGATTGAAATTCGCTGAATTGAAGAATAGAAAATTAAGAAAAATCGATTGAAAGCCACTTTGAAAAACCAATTGAAATCACTTCTGAAAATCAGTCCAAATTTCAATTCTGAAAAATGTTTCTTCAATGTTCACAGTTTGTTCTAGATAACTCCATACGTTGCCATTCCATCGTGATCTCAACAGACAGACAGACTGACAGACAGACAGACGGACGGATGGTTGGACAGGGTCACTAATCAAGAAATATATGTTTCTATTCCTGCTACGCCCCCTTTCCTTCCTTAGAAACGAAAGGGCAAACTTAATATACCCCTTCACTTTCGGGTGTATTGTATAAAAATTTTAAGTGAGTGAATTATTGTATAAGTAAATGCAAATAATCTCAATAAATGAATGGAACTTGAAGTTTGGAAAATGTGTCCGCTTGGATCACTATATGATCCATTAAAAAAATATCCCTTCTTCGATTCGAAGTTTAATTTGTTGACACAACTAAGAATTTAGCATTTTGTTACCCGGATGGCGTTGATCTGGGTGCCTCGATGATCGGTCCGTAAAACTCGGTTCGCTCGGTTGCACACCAGCACATCAAACGAATTCGTTGAAAATGCATATGATTAATGAATCACCCACAAAGGTAATTTTAAGTGTTCTGCATTATTAGCGGTAACAAGGTATTAATTTTGTGCCGTCGAGCTGCTAGCGGGCAGCATAGATCAGTAATTTATGCACTGGCAGGTGTCCACTTGCAGGCCGCATTTCCGAGGCGGTAGCAGAACCCTTTCTGGAATTTGTTGTGGATTTAAATAAATTCTTAGCTCCGAATTTTCGAAGCTACAGCAAAGCAAGAGAAAATAACACACGGCAACCCTTTGCGCGGCACGTTTCAAATTTTTGATGGGAAGATCAGGCATCGACCCATCTAGTCACACATCCATTCATCAAAAACGCACTTATCGGTGGTGGGGACGTGGCGGCGTCCTGCAGAAGAGTGGTTGTAAGTGAATCGACGAACAACACTTCTGTATCTAGGCTCCTTGTGCAAGAGGCTGAATATTCATTGAATGAATTAGCTCCAAGTTGAGAGTGAAGGGAAAAGGGTAAGCACAGCAAACCCGCGGCATAGACGCCGAATTCGGCCGCAAACTGAAACACTTTTAACGACGCTGTCCAAAAATGCATTTGGGCACCCATCAGGTCAAACATTCTGCTCGATCTTCGGTATGCGTGAAGACAGGTGAGTTTCGACGAGTGCTGGCCGCTAGATGGATGTTGGCTCTTTGCATTCGATCACGGTAGTCGATCAAATTGGTATGAAATGGGTGCATAAGTATGGGCTTTAATCAATCGCGTGTCCTGAATAGCTGCGGTGAATCTTGTGTGTGTGTCTTGTGCATCTTGACGAGGCGCACCAGTGTTGTCGCCCATTAGGATTGCCACATGTGAGTCGCTCGAGAACAGGAATCACCTGTCGGATCAGAGTGTTTTGTGTCGATTTAGATATGAGGCGGCGAGATTGCGTGATTAAAACATTTGTTTCCTGAAATGTTTTTTACTCAGCTCTAGTCTACATCCAGCCGTCATGCGGCTGGCCTGAGTGGCTTCTCATGCTAAGGCTCCTAAACGATTCCCAATGAATCTGGCTTCTCAGCTACCAATTACGTTGTATTATTTTCATGTAGAGCTGTTGTTTGTTCGAAGGAATTACAATTTCAAGTCTCTGAGTTTCTCGGAATTCCTCTGAATTTGCTCGGAACACATGCAAGCTTGGCAACCTAGACAACAGAAATTGTTTCTGCTTCTTCCGCTTTTGTGCAGATCCAACAATCATATGTCATAGCGGAGGAAAGGGATATTTAATTATTTACAAAATTATACACTTTCAACTTTGTTGGCTTCGTATATATTGTACATTCTCGAGAATTGGATAAGATATTCAGGACATGTAATCACTGTGGCTGTATGTAAATTAGAGAAACAAAATCATGCTTTAAAGTACATGGTGGGTGCTCATCCCACACAATGCATGAAATGATCCAATTCTGTTTGCGCCCAACACATGTCTTCAACACACACCATCTCGTTTGTAGCTTCATTTGGTACCAGAGCAGCATTACTGTGTCACGATGTGCAAACATTCCTCAGCGTGAAAGATAGAGAGTAATGCCTAAACGCTCCTGCGGCGCGTCCTTCGAATCGCTTAATCTGCTGTACTCACACGTCGCCGCATCACTGCAGCCACCATCAACTCCACACTGGCATTAGCATCAATCAAGGCATTAATAACATTATCATTACCATCAACGCCGCATCATCGTCATAACTTTTATCATTCAACCCGCGACAGTTTAAGGTTTTATTGACGCTTTTTGATTAAGTGGATGCCATTTGTCAAAATATTGTATGCTTACATGTGTTTCACTGTAATTGACTCTTTCTTGCACCTTTCTCCGATGTCGTCCTTGCATTGTGAGTAATGTCACGAGTGGTTGAAGAGCAGAAATCAGAAAACACCGCCGGCAACTTCGAAGTCTCGAACAATCAGTCTCGCTACCTGCTGATATTCATTGTCTGTTCATCTATGGAGTTCAGCCAGCATAATTTTAATTGAGCGTTACGAACTAATAATGGTTTATCAGTAGAATGAAACAAATACTTTCGTCTTCAGGCTTGTCAGTCATTCAGTACTCAAGTCTCTCGTTGTTTCGCGCCGTCCTGGCAGAGATATTCTTGTATATTGCAGTGCTGCGTTCAATTCAGTTTCAAATGAATTCTATTCTCCACGAAAATAAACCTTAATATGTAATGAAAAAATGTGGTAAATTATATACTGAGATTATTATTATTATAAATTATTATATAAATGAGATAGAAACACTTAACCCAGAAGTTGGGTCTGGGTTAAACATACTTAACTTAAATTTGAGTTCATGGTTTTTTCACGGCAACCTTGTAGTCAATTTAGGGCCTTAGATCGCATAAAATACATTAGTTACATTCCTATATCTAAGAGAAAATACAGATGCGGAAATGAAATATGGAGTGTGCAGGACCATACATTTTTTATAGAAGTTCTAAGAAAACTACGTCCAACCCTGACTTATTTGAAGCCTCACCAAAACATCACTAAGACAATTTAAAGGATGATGGCTTTTCATCATTTGCCTATAATACATTTCGGTTAGAAATCTTCAGGGACAAACTTAATTCTTATACTTAGCTAAGTCGAAGTGCTAGTATGCATCTGCATTTCCCTTCGGCGGCACTGGGGCTATCCTATGGACTAATCAACCACTGTGACATTGAAGTGTCCTTTAACAAATAGGTTTCTTATTCCATGAACTTGTCGCCAATTGTCTCCGATAACACTCTCCGTTTCGACTGAAACTCGCACTCAGTTGTTTAGTTGCTTTGAGTTGTGTGCGAAACGCTACTTTTGTCTCAAGGCGTTGAATATACGGTTAGCTCGACATCGGGTGGGCGTAAAATTGATTGGCTTTGTGGAACTACAAGTCGCTCAGAACTAGTTGCAATTAGTTCTGTAATGTAATTAAGAAACTCATTGTCGTTCCCTGCGTATGCTTTCTGTATAAAAACATAGCCAGTTGCTATGTCACAGTAGAACGCACAACTCAAATCAAGTCCAACGTCAATTCTTAATTGAAGTTCACTCGGAACTAAAAACGAGAACGAGTGCTAACTTCGCCTGATCGAAGCTAATAAACCCTATGTTCGTAGGATTTATTTTTATATAAATAATACATAAATAATAATAATATAATAAAATAATATATAAATAAATAAATATAAATTATTAATAAATTATATAAATATAAATATAAATATAATAAAATAATAATATAAATAATACATAGTATATGTAGTTGAAGTCAGTGGGTGGGTCACGCCCATTTTTGGCTCTGTACATTAATCCGGGAATAGAATTTCTATTTTAGATCTGGTCTACTAGCTGAGAAATTCAGCTCTGTCGGATGCATTAACATTTAAAATGTAGGCGTTCCAGGGGTCCGATTTTCTCCCTTTTCGATATCCACGAGCCTTAAAGACATGAGCGAATATTCGTTCCGAACTTCATGGAGCGGAATACCAAATTTTAAGAGGCTTCTACACCCTTCGGATGTAGTGTCAAAAATGCTCACTGATAGGAAATGCAAAGAAAAGTAAGAATTTGTTGAACTTATTAGAAACTTGACCTGAAACTCGTTCTCACATCAACTCCATTCGAACTCGAGACTTTTCCGAACAGGAATATTTCTTGTTTTGGGAGTGAAGAGAGAGCTCACGGGCTTCCACCCACTTTTTCTAGGACAAATAAAGTACAAATACAAGTTGCACTGGTTTCTTTGCTAAAATACCTCTGCTGTCAGAGCTCTAGCCAGGATGCAACAATAAAAAGGATCGTGAAGGACTCATAAATAACGTTGAGACTGATAAAACGAGTCATCTGCAAATACGTCTCCCAAACAACCGCTGCCTAGACTTGAAAGTACATTTTAGCGTATAATTTACACAACTTCGAAATTCTCCGAAGCCGCGACCGCTCACCACTCAAAAGCCTGGAAGTTGTTGTGAACTACATTAAGGTTACACATGCGCAGGACGATTACCGCGACGTTCCGAGATGCCGCGAGAGTGGATGGAGCAAGCGGTGGTAGCGACGAGAAGTGGCGACGGTCAACAAACTTTGTTCAGCAGATAAATACTGAATTTATGACTTGATTTAACTTGAACGGCCGACCAAGCGATCTTGCAACCGGACACTGCCAACGTACAAGTTGTTCATTCACAGCCACGGCGCAGAGTTGGCGCAGCGATGTGGCCGGAGATGATGTCTCTATTGAAAGCGAGCCCTGTTCAAGTCAATCTGCCGATTTGAGTGCGTCGAGCGGCGAGCCGAACATTGAACGAATTAATTTATCGGTTAATTTCGTTCACAAATTGCACATGGGCAATGATAGCCCACAATAACTATCTGTCTTCCTGCGTCAGTAGACCGGAGGCGCTGCCATCGCTGCCATCGCTGCTATTGGTTATGCAGTTGTTGACACAGCTGCCTGCTGTGTGCTGTGTGCTGTCTGCCCGATTTGCCAGTCGCTGCATCTGGGCTAGTGCACCATGATCTTAGTACTTCGCGAAGTGTTGAATTTATGCGCGACATGAGCATGAAATAAATTTCACTCAGAATTAGTCCACAGAACATGTCTTCCGATCTCTGAATTTGTACATGGATCGCGAGACGGCCGAAGCAGGAATGCGATTCATGTCGAAACAAAGCCGAACTGTAAACACCCTACAGTAGCATAATTTTGTAATGAGATCGGCAATTGTTTACTATTTTACTTTCTCATATTTACTTGAATGTGTAATTTGCCGCACTTGTCCGTCGTAAGTTAGTTGGAACAATAGTTCAAATAGTCGATCGATGACCTACGTGTACAAACCCCGAAATGGCGGTTTCCATTTCGAATGATTGTTCCATCGGAAAATGGAATACTAAAATTACCCAATTTTGTAGCGTTTTTGTGGTCTTGATCGCTCTAAATAAGATCGCAAATTCAACTCCCATCAACCATTTGAACCGGACAGAGTAAGTGGACGTGGTACATATCGTCAATTCAGCCAACGGAGATAAGGGAGCTAAGCCCGTCAACCCCAACCACACACACCCACAACTGGTGAAGCGACGAACCGCTGCCTGCTAAATGTTCCAAAATAAGAAAACCAACTGTTAATTGTTCACTTTTATGCATGAGTTGTGTAATCTGCCAGCCCAGACTCGGACTCGGACCTCCTGCTTCTGTGTTGTTCGACTTTGTTTTTGGTTTTTGGCAGCTGGTGGCTGGTGGTTTCGTTGGTAAGACTGTCGGTTTTTCGGGCGACTGTTGCGTTTCTCTTTGTGGTGTGTTGAGTATGTGACAGCAATTATCAGCTCCAGCCACCCTTCAAAAACTCATTCTGATTCCTGGTCGGGCCAACAGGCCGACACTTCACTCGACGTGGCTCCGACCTGTGAGACTTTCTTTTCCTTTCGTGTCCGTGTCGTGACTCCAGCAAATTATTAATTATTAAATGGGGAAAATATAATTGCTGGCTGTGGTTCGAATTAATTTTTGGGACAAACACTCAAATTAAACGGGATCGGCTACAGAAATAAATATGTAGCTGCTTGTGTCGTTATTCCATTTGCGGTATACGGGTAGCTGTGTGCTGGATCACGTGAGTGCGCTCGACGTTTGATTGATCCGACAGATGGTAATTTCGAGTTGCGGTCAACTTTAGAGATTTCCCGCCGACCTCCAGTTGAACGATCCGGGTCTCATCGCTTGCTGGGTGTGTTCACGTTTCGACGTACATACTGTATAGGTTCCGATTTATATTATATGTGTAGTTCACTTTCTTGTCTGCTGTGAGTCTATTTTCGGAATACACGCTTGAGTCAGAACGGATGGAGTCAACATTCAACACAACTTCGTAAAGTTCTATTAGGAAATATGTACATTCGTATTTATATCGAATATTTACAAACACAATTTTGGAAAGATGTTGACAAATCAAACCGCACATAAGAACCTGAGGAAGAATGCAAACTAATTAAAATTCACGACGTGTTTCCCACTCTGTCGCATCCGAAGCTAGCGTTGAACACATTCAGCGGTTAACAAAAGCAAATTCGCCAAACGAAGATAATTTGGATTTATGTGGGGAAATCATAAAGGAGCCAGAGAACTTAGCGCGAAGATTTACGGCAGATCAACTCGAGATTTATTAGTTTTTGATAGGATGCGCAAATGGAACGCAGAGGATGCTGGACGAAGTGGTTCTGTACACAAGGTGTAGGATTTCATGCACGCACTCATTGTTTGGAGACAACGAATGTTATGCCAGTTTTTAATCCAAATAACGATGGCAACAACAACGCAAACCCTTGAACAAGCAACAGAAAGTGGCAACTCTTAGTTGCCGGTGCCACGCATGATGTGCTCTTTCCTAACTGAATCATTGCATTTGAAAGCAATGTTAAAGAAAATATTTCCGGTTCTGCTAAGTCCTCCAAAACTAGCTCCCAGAAAACTCACGAAGTCACAAATTGTCAAACATAAACATAAAAAGCAGGAAACGCACAATTTAAGAGCAACTGATGACCATGTTTACATTTATAAGGCCGAATACAGCATTTCTACTCTTTATTTAGCTAACTTTTGATCAACTTTGTAGGTTGATCTGTTTCGCCCTCTTCAACAGGAGAGTAGGCCATTTCTTTCTGGGAATTGATTCGAAAATAAAGTTCTAAACTTCGGCGTTGCGCTTTAAACAGCGCTGGGAACTGAAAGCGATAGCTTTGGGTGCACTTGGATCGGAAGGAACGTAAAAGTATCGTGCAATTGCGAACATGACTCCAATGGAAGAGGTGAAAGATTGTTTTTATTGGTGCACCCTCTTGTAATTCTTTCACTTTGGCGATTCGTCACGCCTGAGAGTACGAATCCAGCGAATGCCGCGCCGACACACACTCGCAGCGATGGCCAGATGGAGGCTTGTTCCCCGATTGTAGACTGGCATCGCGATAAGAAGCGAAATTGATGTTGTTTAGTTTTAGTCGAATGCGATTTGCATAGCATTCGCAGCAATTATAACGGGCTGCAGTGCAAGTCACTTAATTTGCATAAACTTCAGCTCTCCACGGAGCTCTTCACAAGCTGCACGCGCACACTTCCACCCGCCGTAAATGCCGGTTACGCCGCGGATTTCTGTGCGCAACATGAACGAGGCTGCTGGGGGCCGTGCTCTGTTCCAGCAACGGCTCTCCCAATTCGCCGCCCAGCGATTAGACGATGGTAGCGATGTACTCGTAGCTCTGTGTGCGTGTGTGTGTGTTGTGCTGTGTAGATGCCTTCCATACATTCGGAACCTGAAGCTTTGTATGCAAATGCTGCCCCAGCGGCGAGCAGCAGCAACAACTACACCAACAATTTTAATCGTTATTTTGGTTTGCTTAAGATTCGGGTGACTAAATACGTTTACGGTCGTTTAAATGCAAACGACGTTGCTTATCGCCATTTTGTTTTTTGTAATGAGTTCGCCGCGGCGTAGACTGCACGAACTGCCACCAAAGTCGGTGTGAAGGAACAGCACGACACCACACTCGCTGCTGGGCAGGAAAAGAAATGTTTTTAATTAACCTTATAACGGTTGGTTAACCACCTCAGCACAAGCACGTTGCGGAGGAAAATGTGCCTCGGTCACTCAGCACCCGATATGGTAAAATGCCGGATCGTCGCTTTCACAACGGCTCCGTAATTCAAAACGAATGCTAAACCGAATTGTCAAAAACCTCGCTTCAGCGCTTGTGTCTTCAGCCGAACAATGGACCCACAAATATGTCACTCTGCTCTGTATGATCTGCTGGACAAACAGCGCCATTCTCTCCCAGTTAGAGAGCTAGAACCACCATTTTGCTCAATACTTTTCCTATATACTCGTAAATATTTCTTACATTTCTCTAGTTCTGCATCAATCGAATCTGTTCCTCCTTGAAACCACAACGTTTAAAGCTGAATAATATTCGAAGCAATTTCATGTGTGCTTCTCTCTCAGCCTTTGATTGCGTTGGCTAGTTTTTAGTTGCCCACATGAAGCGGGCAGGATAGTTTTAATATAGCATCAGGACATGATCTGAGAATCTGCATCACTCTGGGGTCGATTATTTCCCAGCTTGCTGTCTACACTAGTTGCAGTTATTCCACGTCTTTCGGCTAATATTCTTAAAATGAAATGCAGTAGTTCCAACTTATATTTTGAATTCAGTTTTCTTCTGTCATGCAATTTTTACATCGAATATAAAAATTGGTGCTTCTTTTCACGGCGCACAGAATGAAGCGAAATGAGTTCGGCTTTAATAATGGTACTGAATCCATCCAAAAGGGGTTCACGACATGAGCGATTGCTTCTGCCTGTCTACTTGCGCACATCGCATGCCAATAATGAGCTCGCAATCAGGAACAAGCGGATACCTGCAAAAACGGTATTAAATCAAGCTTTTGGCTGACGTGAAATAGGTTGCGAAATAATTTGGTGTTGCCCTGGATCCATGACTTGCACTGCGAGGACTGTCGGTGCGCAATTACACAGAATACCCATGGGCACGCAGCTCCTGGACGGATTTGCGGTTGTACAGTACTCTGTGGAGTCGGATTCAATGGCTGTCGACAGGAGACGAGCAACCGCAACCGAGGGGGCACAGCAACAAATCGGAACTCTGGAAGCTGCATGCAGAATGTGCGACGTTATTTCTGCCGCAAGAGGGCAGTTTTTGCTACCGAATTTAAATAAAATTGCTGCAGCAACGCTACTGCTTCCATCAAACACGCAAGTTGTGCTAAATCACTACTGCAGCGAGTTCAAATGAAGTGCATTCACTCAATTTTGACTGCCATGCGGCAACGATGCATGCAACCAATTGCCACAGGCCAGCGAAGGCCTGCTCCGAAGTTCCTGCGACTGCGAAATTGTGTCGAAATGTCGAAACACACAGAAAATCAAAAGCATTCAAGCGCTACGCCAGCGTCCTTCAGAATCACTCAATAACAAGGACGCTCCGCAAGCAGCGCAGCACACACGCTGGAATGTACATATCTACTATCTTCTGGTGCACTAATTATCCACAGCTGCCTGCCGCATCTCAATCTGCGAAGACACAGCGACGCAGAACAAACTCACAGTGCGCTGATGTTGCCTGGCTCACGGTTGCGATACTTACATGAACCATGAACACGGTGGCGAACAAGCGATCAGAAATCTAAATTAACCAAAGATCGCCGATAGACCATGCGATTTAATAGAGTCTCCGCCACAGCAATGCTCCTCTTGTGGTTGGAAACAGAAATGAAGGGCCGCAAAGAAGAAGGCAGCACCTTCGGAACCCGACCATGCAACTGGTTCATGCTCCGAGGCCGAGGACGCACTTGTGACGACCGTCTCGCTGGGTCCCTGCGTTCATTCCGGGTGCGATAATGAGTGACAGGAGCAAACTCCGATTTCCCCGCTGTGACTCGATTAGTTTTCAAGATTCTCAAGTTATTCTGCTCCGCATAGCTGCATGAGCCGTGCAACGAAATCCCTCTTCGCGAACAGCAGACACAAAAGCGACTTTGTCCCTGATGCGATGCGACATATCTTTCAAGAAGTCAGTCGGAGATTTCACGCCGAGGCAGCCTCTCTCCGTGCGGTCCCACCACGACTCCTAGTAGGAAGCGTTGGAACACGGAGTGTCGTCGTCACTCACGGTTGCAGAATGTGGCAAGCTTCTCACCAAGTGCAGGCGGTGCCTGCGACGCTTTTGCTCTGTAAGCACAGCCTCCAAGAATGCAGCAACAAGACTTGATAAGTTTTTCGTTTCAATGCTGACTCCCGGACCTTTCGAGGTGTCAGCTTATAACTATTCCATCCATCTGAGGCGTTAAACTTGCATCCTCACCTTAACTATTTACTGGTGAGCAAATATTTGTTTGACTTAAACAGGTTAGCCTTTGAAGGCGCGCAAGGACGGTTGGAAAGATTGTTGGCCTTGAATTCGTTTGGTTATTTCTAGCAAACTCTTAATTCTTATTTGGCTAATTTGGGCACACGGCCTTTGGGTGGACAGACTTCATTGGAATGGCTTAACTCGAGACTTGACCAACATATAGTAAAACAATCCTTGATCGTTTTTAATAAAGAAAGCAAGAAAGATTGCTTAATTGAGAAAATATCGCCCTGTTCGCTAGTGAAAGTGCAAAACCTGAGAGCCTTTGAAAGGAGAGTTTCCCATTTACATATATACAATATATGGGAGCTTTTTATGCTGTATCAAATGATTCTCTGTGGTTGAATTCAGATGTCGGCAGCCGGTTTTTGAATTAAATAATTATTTAAGGTCTTCAGGAATCAAATTTTATCGTCATAGACTGAACAAACTTCTTGTTATTGTCTACAGAAAGGAAACAGACACAGACGCAGCCTAATCGACTCAAGAGATGACATTGATCAAGAATATGAGTACTACAATATATTCGTTGTTGCAAAAAGCGAATAACCAAAAGCATTGTACCCTTGTATACCCTTGTATGAAGTTGCTGTTTAAGCAGAAGGACCCGAAGGAGGACCAAAGGTTGCATTACTTTATTTAGTAGGCAGTACATGCAGTTCCTTAGCGATATCAGAACTGCTGAAGTGGCGAACTGGCTTCCCTCCTTATGGTGGCAACACTTCATCCACTTGTTATGTGTACTAATTTTCGAAAATGGAGTCCCGAAGGATTCGACATGGCATTTGTAATAGACGAAATCTGTCTTTGAACTAGCGAGTTATTTCGAAACTTGACCATGTCTGCTTCACGTCTGTTGTGGAAGTACTATTATATGAAGATGAGCTCCGGTACTGCGGCTAAAATGGCCTATTGTGCCATGTGGAACTACTAAGCTAGAATATGCGATTGCCGAACGGTGTCCGATCCGTTTCAACGCACGAAAAAGCCGATAGCTCAGAAATCACCTTTGTGACTCTATCCGATCACAAACGATGCGCCGGCGATAATCTGGAGATAGGAAAAATGTTGAACTTTGGGTTTTAAAATGTCTAAAGTTGCGTTTATTTAGAAATCAAATCATAAACTCGCTCTGGTAGTTTTTTATTAGTTTGTATTACTTGCACGTGCCTCATTAGTCACACTTTTAGGTTTCGAAAACTTTTAAGTTTCTGGCTGGTTCGCTCTGCACCACGACAACCGAGCAAACAGTTTGCCCTTGCAACTGTTTACAAACGTCATAATAAAACGAATGCATTAGATTTGCTCGGAGGCGATGGTTGTTGAATTAATTTTTTCCGCGTTGGCTACACTTGGCGTGAGCAGTTTTTGCCGATATTCGATTTTCCAACCTCCAAGCGGGGGCGACTGAACGAGGCGCCTTGGCGATATGATTAATTAACCCTTCATGGGCGAATATTTAAAGTTGTTGGCCGAATGGCGGGCGCTGATTTGTGTTTGGTTTGTGTTTAATATAATGAATGTTAATGGCTGTCCTTAACAAGAAAATTGATTGAAATAAGATAAGCGTCACTCTTTGTTGAGAAATTTGCTACAAACACAAGTCTTGCTATCTTTTTTTTGAAATCCGTTTTGTAACAACAATACCTTTATTGGAACATCCAAGCATTGCAACTCATTCAAACTATGCGCAAAACGTACGTAACTATAATTGAAGCATAAAACTTAATACCTAATATTTTGAATTCAATAAATAAATGCACCTGCACTGATGTCCAGTTTCAAGGAAGGTTTTGTAATGTACTTCTTAAGAACGCCAGCAATGATATTCGTATCAGCCAAATCATCAATATTTGCCTCTTCATTGTTGCCAAAAGGAAACTCTCCAAGTGGGGGCACATAACCTAAAAATGTTAGAGTCGATGTGTTTCTTTTATTGTTGCGTAACATCGCAAGCGACGCTGCTCTACAAGGCCGACGCATATTTCGACCGTCAGTACGTTTTTCGATTCGACTTGACTCGACTCTATTATTTCTCAAAGTTGGTTGGTCTCCTCGTTCCCGATTACAACTCCAGAATGTGGAGTTCCGCGTTGGCCTTCAGATGTTAGATTTTGTACGCTCCTTTCGCGCTACACCAACAAATTACGATAATTCGTACACGACAGTGTTTCTAAAGAAACCGTTTCATACCAAAGCACAATTTCAAGTACTGTTATTTCACTAATCTTGTCCAACAACTGCCAGGGGCTCCCGGTACTATTATATTAATATACGTCTCATTACTTTTGGCAACTTTAAAGTGTACATCCACTACCAAAAATACTCATAGACAGAACGTGGCGAATTCGAAGTCTTCATCTTAAAATGCTTCCGAATTGAAGGAAACCAACTAGAAGTCATTCGTTGGTCCACAAGATCGGTCGATGTTCGGTCTCTTTTTTATCCTTATGCAAAGCTATGCATATTATCAGTCTTTTCAGTGTAAGTCTTCAACAATAGCCCTTTCATTTTTAAGCACACACTTTTCTCTGATTCAAGTGTTGAGTTGTCCGGATGCTACACGAATCTCCTTCAGAGATCCTGAGAGTCCTGGCTTAGTTTATAGCGCCAGGAGTTATAACTATAGTAACAAGTAACAGTTTCATTTGAATTCATAGCGTTTTCATTTGGAACTCGAGCAGCGACATTCACAGAACTTGAGACAAACTCAAAGGAGCAACAAAGACTCCAACGCGCATTTGAAAGTACAATTAGTCCCAAGTTAATAAATGCAGTGCAATTATATTAGAATGCAAATAGCAATCTAAGTAAGGAATATTTTTCAGCTTCCTTCAACAGGCAATCTTGGCAAAGTAGCACTCTTCCTGCACATTATATAATGTCCCAGTTTTCCGTACTCGGAAACTGAAGCATAAGAAGCGTTCCGTGAAACGCTCCAACCCACATTCGTGACTCGTCGTTTACATCCATTACTACTGGTCTAGTCTACTACTTCTACTGGTGGCTTCACTGTACACGCAGACTGGGCTCAGAGGTGCAACGCACAGCACAACACAGAGAACCCGTCGCAACTCCTCTCCTCTCAGCACGTGACGTTTGAGCAATGGCGGAAATTTGCTTCGTCCGGTGCAATGGCGGACTTTCCATTGCTGCACGCTGTGTTGCTAATGCACGGTACGTGCGACATTCACGAACATTTGCTTGCGTTGCGCTGGCTGATAGCTGCGGCTTGAATGGAACGACAACTCAGGTTCTTCGAATTACACCATCAGGAGGATGTTGGTGCTGCATCTCAGGTGCTGCAGAGCACAAAAGGCACACCTTCGCCGCACTTAAGTAGTCTTGCGATGGGTATCGATCACACGGAGATCCGAAAGACGATCGAAGGTGCTTCCATTTTTATATTTAATGATTCCCACATGCCATTGGAGCTTACAGAAGTACCATTTCATGGTAACGAACGGGCGACCATAGATGATTTGGCAAACCACGAATCGAAACTGATTCTTTGACACCTTTTAAAGCCAGAGCATCACGGATCACGGATTCTAAATACTCGGCGTGTATCGGAAACACTGTCGAGAACACCTGCAAAACCGTTCATTTGCAATTACTTATCAATCGCAATTAAAAATGCTTTAATAGAAGTACATAAATTGTTCGATGCATGCACTAAAGGCCTTTTTCGAGGAGCTGCACATGATCCTAGTTAATTCATTCCGAATAGCATTTTCTGTCCATGTACATGGCTTTCCGTGCAATGTATGTATGTATGTATGTATGTATGTAGGTACATTTTACACATACAGCCGTGTTCTTGTTTGCTATTCTTTACAAAACATGTTTATTGTGTGATTTTTAGACTTTAACCTGGAAAAGTGCAAATAAGTGCATGCAAATAAGTTAGCTATGAAATACGGAGACAATTCTGATGAACTGGCCTACGTAAACATCAAATATGATGTCTGTTTGTTGGAGAGATGATCTCTTCGTCTTCGCCCGAGGATCACATCCACCATCAGTTTCTTTCTATAAAAGCTCTTATCTATTTATTGCAGTAGTGCCAAGAAGAAGAAGTGCCAAGTAATCATGAACGGTTTAGCTTTTCCCGCATTTGAAATATTCTAGAATCTAGATAGATAGATAGAAATGTATAATAGTTTTATTTTTACTTTTAATTTTATAATATATTGAAAGGAATGACCGCGTTGAAAAATGTCGCCCAATTTAGTATCCATCAGCCAGTCCATCACATGCACACTATGGAACTGTGACAACTGATCACTGATCACTAGTACATGTTTTCGAAGAGTGCTCCATACTGTGCCAAAGGATTGCAGATCGTTTGGTAACGAGTGGTTGCACCAAACAGTTTCTCCAAAACAAGCAAACAAATTGATTTGGCTTTGTTTCTATATGAACTCTGCGAAGAGTCCTTAAACAAACTTACATCGCATACAAAAGTGCGTGTTGTTTGCCTTATGCACAAATTATTATTGAAATGAGTGCAGTAATGGCACGGCACAAGCTTGAACCCACGACCAGAACCCAGACTCGGATTACTAACTGACCGCCACATCAAGGATCAAAGGAACAAATGCAATCAGTCCACAATACTTAAGATCTCCTCATATTTCTCAATGCTCTCGGCCAATGAAGGTGACACGTTTTATGTTCTCTAGATGATTATTTTGGATGATGGTTTGGATGGTTTTTTTAAATATTTCTCTACTTTTGAGAAAATTGCTTGGGGCTCGCTGTATTGTAAATTGAAAAACGCGTGGCCGTATTCAGCTATTATTACATAAAATATATATTATAATAAAAATGTAACTACAGTAGTATGTACCATAATCACAGCAATTATACATAAAATGCGTAATGAATTAACGTCACTACAGTTGCAAATAATTAACTGTATCTTTCTTCAGCTAATTGAATTCATCGTTAATTGATTGTTCATGTATGTATTTATAAATAATAATTAAATATAGTATCTAAATATGTAATTAATCCAGTTGGAATCTAATATATCTAATAACAAAAGTATAATTTTAAAAGTAGAAATTGTAAATGTAAAAAAAGAAATTGTAACTTCAAATTCACTAAAGAAAAACTGATTTTCACATTTCAAGAACTGAAAGGAATTTCGCTCGTATACCATAATAAGCAATTTTATGAGAACATAAGATAAATTAGAATCAAGAAATTAAATGTCTTCGCGATTGAAGAAATTTTTTTAATATTGACATCACGGTTACTCGAGGTACTAAAGTAAAAATTTCAAAACACATTCTGGCATGTTCATAGCTCAAATACATATGTTCAAAAACTAATTCCAAAATGAAGTGGTTCCTGTGCTTGATTCTAGTTCCAAAGTTGCAGTTTCGACGCACGCTTTGCATCTCATCGTCGGCGAAGTAAAATTTTCCCCGGAACTCGTGGCGTCATGCTTCACATCCTTCCACCACCGGACGGACGTGGAATCGACAACCACTCGGTGAAAATATGGAATGTGAAGGCCTCATCCTTAATATGTATTATAATTCAAGAACTTAAAGTAATAGCAACTGTTAAACTGGAGATAATTGGGGGAAAGCCAAACACTGGAGGAGGTGGGGAAGGCGTGTGGTGGCTTGGAATAGCCTAGAAGTTGCAGCTCAGATGACAGCCACAATAATCCATCTCCGATAGTCAATCAATTCGAGCCACTGGTTTTATGTGGTGGCCTCAATGGAAGCCCGCGGTCTGGAAGCGTCACCCTGCACGTGCCAGAAAGAGACACAACCCGCTTCTTCCACGATACACACGGAACGCCCCTAACAAAGCACCATTTCTTGTATATGCAACTGCTTCAACTTGAGTGAAATCTGGAGAGAAGAGAGCCACAGTTGAGTGGATTATATGTATATTTCACACTCAAGTGAGTGAGAGTGAGCCGAAGAGAATGATTTTACTCCGTCCAGCTCTCGGACAGACAGCAATCAAATTAGGCACAATATTCGGGTGGCGAACCAATTGTGTGCGCTTCTGCAACAACCGCTCAAATTCTGGGAACCGCAACAACAACACAATACCACTGCCACAGCCAATGCCATAACAATAGTCAGGACTCGCTGCACCAACGAAGCAAATCAATTATTCGTCCCTCACTCTTCAACTGAATCGAGTAAATAACTCGGGACTCCTTCAACAAACAGAAAGCCACATAAACTGCTTGCTTCTCAGTCTGCCACACACAAAACAAAGCATGCGCATAGGACTTGTCGACTCACTTGCTCCTTCCTCTCGCAGAGAGCCACTCTACATATGTTCCGGTTTCCAGTTCTCACTGGAGAAATGAAATCGCATTGCAATTCCAGGTGAGCAGTGTGTGTGAGACACGTTTTAATGCAATTGGCATTGCTCTCATTTGTGAGCTCTAATGAGCCGGCTTCCGTTCTCCTTCGCTTATTTACCTTTAATTAGTATTTTGTTGTTGTAGGTATTCCACACTTTTCCTCTAGTGGTCAGTTCTCACTCTTTGGATACTATAATGAGCATTTAAGAGGAACGTCGCTGGTTAGGTCGATATTACGTAACGGACATTTGTTTGGCCAAACTGTCAAATTGCTATTGCTTTCTATACAAAGTTGTAAACTTTCAGCTACCCTTTGACTTGCGTTTAGGGGGTAAGAAGGGATCTTGATGACCTCTTCTTAAGGGTTACTTTTACGGAATAACGGACCGTTATTCTCGGAAACAGCAGCCCCTTGTTTGGGGTTGGCCGTCGTTTAGGATTTATGGGCGGTTGAAGAGCGAAGAAGAAGAAGAAGAAGAAGAAGAAGCAGGTCACCTCAACATTGCAAAGTTTAGCAGTTATGAGTACTTTTATGTAAATGTGGACTTTTTCCATTGAAAGTGGGCTATTTTTCTCGGAAATGGAATTATGCGGGTACCCCAGGAATTATATATCGTAGAAGCCTAGTGTTTTGTCTTTAAAACGGTATACAGTATGTTATCCTTGTTAGTTTGACACTGTACTTCAGTGTTTCTGTTTATTCCTGCTGTCATTCCATACATCCTGCATACCTTTTTGCCATTTTTGTACTCGACTATACTACAGAACGTTTTTTGCTGATATGGAACTCTATTCCTCCAGAAATTGATGGGCAAAATTTTACCCCTGGCTGAACTTATCATTGAACTCTCTTGAGTAAGTGTTTATTTTCGCTTTTTGGGTGATTTTACCGAAGTGTGACCATGCTTCTGGAGCACTGTTCCTCTTGGTACCGACGGCTCGGTTTGAAATTCGAAAATTCCGAGCGTATATCGTATTCACAGTGGCGTAGCGTAAATTTCTGCCAGCCGGGGCCGGTTAGAAATATTCCTCCCCACGCACAGACCTTCTTGGCCGACTCTGGTAGCTCTGCCGCCCGGTGCAATGGCTCCCCTGACCTCCTCCCCCGACCCCCCCAACGCTACGCCACTGCGTATTCGAGCAGATGCTTCCTTCAGTTACGAATTACTTTTAAAGAATTTTAGTCCTTTGCTTACTTGACGCAACTGCCACCACACTTTTGAACGGCTCTCTTAACTCTTTCCCAGCGTTTTCAGGTTGGTCGTCGATAATGCCGAAAGCGATATTTCCATTTTCCCAGTCTTCGTCCTTTGTGCAAGTTTCCTGTTGCTCTGATGTGACTTGTTGTGAGATGACGTTGGAATACTCCCTTGCGTCAGTCTGCTGCGTGTAGCATAACCTGATTTTGTAAACGTTATAGAAATTAAGTGCTGAAGCACATCGAACAGCGTCCGAACTTCCAAGCGTCAAAAAAGACGGCCCAAAACGAAACACAGCGTTTTTGGTGTGGTTGAAAATATTTCTATAATATCTACTAAAATTAAATTAATTAAATTAAATTAAAATTAAATAACTATCTAAACAACTTCAGAACAAAACAAAAGTGTGAACAAAACAATAACGTACATATATTAACAAATTGCCGATCATGCAAATTTAACAAAAATTGAATACAAAAGACGCAAATTGCAACAAATACAAAAATTACAAAAGCTTGAGTTATATTTGTGTACAACTCCAAGTACATATGCAATTATTAAGTTTTTTAATTGAAGAAAAACAAAGTCGAAGTACGTCGCTTCCGTCCTCTGATCAGCCAAAGCAAACAAAGCCACAGCAGTCGACAGTCGGCAGTCGACAGTTTATCAACTACAATATGGTGGAAATTCTAGGGTACTGCAAATATTACACCACATTCACCTTGCTGCCGTTCGCTGTTTGTTGAAGGATGAGTGGTGGGTATGCGGTGTAATAATGGCGCACGTACTCTTCTTCTTCTTCTTCTTCTTCTTCTTCTTCTTCTTTTTCTTGTTTGAGTCATAATATCTCTTTTTACTATGCACGCTACACGACTTCACTCACACGTTAGTTCACACACCAAACTGCTTGCTCGCACGCTCTGTTCGTCAGCGAATTGAGATGCTCAATGGCAGTACTTGCCGCGAATGTGTATCGGACGAAGGTGTGTGATTCCAATAGCGGAAGGTGTGCACAGCTCGCTATAACCTCAAAAGTGCGTTAGTAAACAAAAAACGCACCAATGAAGAACTTATCTCAGAAACAAAGAAATTGGAATAGTATACTAACACTGACATCCAGACGCAGACGCAGAAACAGAAACAGAATTGATGCCTGTCCCACGTTCAAAAATAATATTTAAGCTGCATACAAATTCGAAAAGCAACGCGTGAGCCGTCGGCAACATCGACACTTGCGTTATATTCTTAGCTCTACTCTAGTATGTTTTGTTTGCTGACTGATGGTCCCTAATTTGGCGGCCATGTTTATAGGGCACACAGCAGCGGAGGCACCTAGCATTTGCAGTGTTTTTTTGGAGTATGGATCCAGAACAGTTGCAGTTCGGCTTTGTTGCACTAACTGAGGCGGCAACCAGTGACGGCACTCGAATTGATCAAGCAGCAGCTGCAGCTCCACCGTTGGCTTTGCCACTTTCATCTCCAGGTACCACTTAATTAAGAGCACTTAATCAATGGGGGGGGGAACTTGATTAATTAAGTGTAATTCAGATATTTGTTACTGTTTGTTTTGAATGAACAAATTTCAATGCGAGACGTATGCGAACTGAATACATATTCGTTCTGAAGTTCCATGCACAAGTGGCCCTCAGCGCCCTCGATGCGCTACTGGGATTTCGGTGCGCATTCACGCAACTTGTAATGTTTGGCCATCCACTGTGCCCTTGCTTCGATTAAGAAATCAGATTTTCACTCCATTCCTTTGCCCAACGTCACTCCAGCGATGCTGCATGACATGAATTAGCTTCAGCGTTGCAACTGGCAACGAGGCGCATGAATGCAGAGCGTCTGCTGTGAGAGACACCGCTTCTTGCCACTTCTGAGAAGTTGACAGCTGAAATTCAATACTTGCGAAAATGGTACCTATCCCATATTTTGCATATAACTTGTTTATTGTTCATCAACCAACACCTTTCAAACCAAGCAAGTGAACATCGAGTAAATTCGGAATGTCATGGTCGAAGTGGTCGAAGTGGTCGAAATGGTCTCCCATCCTTCAGAGCAGTGCGAACTCGCAACCTCCTCGCGTCTCTACCGGAGTCGTCAACCACCACCAGGTCTGCTTGGAACTGGGTCAAATGAGGATGGTGATGAGCGACTCGAGCCGCCGCCCATGAATGTAGGGTACACTTTCGGTAAATTGAACTGCAGATCACATGGTGCATAGCCAAGTGTGTCGGACAGAGGCTATGAGCATCATCCATAAAGCGAATAAGCGGTGAACGCATTATAAAGGGCAGGCAAACTATTCTAATGTGATGCTTGTAGAAAACCGCGTGTTACACTCTGCTTAGTAAACGGTACATGATGTATGGACCTCGATTCAGCATTAACCTTGACGCTATCTTGCTCCTCATTGCTGAGTACTGGAGTGGTTATGGTCTTCGCAATCTTCAGCAAAGGTACGAAGGATGGAAGCCCATAGTCTAGAATAATTTTTTAATTTCATACAAAACTCGTACAAGAATAGACCTTTTCGTCTCATTCCTTCCATTTCTACTGTGAAGAATCTCGTATTTTTTCTCTATTCTATTACTACACGTTTTATTACTATTGTAATTATGGATTTTCGTTATGAGTTTCACTAATGAAGCTGTTTGTTCGTTGTTCGTGTGTTAAGTGAACGCTAAGTTCGATTATAGAATATATCCATTTAAGATGCTCGGAATTCCTTCTTTGGGAAAGGAATCACTACGAGAGCCTCTTACTTTAAATACTTTTTATTACTACATACGATTTTTCTTTAAAATGTATTTATTTGAAATAAATCGATGAAATGTGTATTGTATATAAAACTAAGGCATCCAATGCGTGGGTTCATAATGAAAATAGTTATAAAAGTCTTACTAATTAGTACAAAATTATGAAAATGATGGCACTAATTAGATACACCGAAGTCGTTGGCGACATGAAATATTATGTATTTTGCCCATGTTTCCTAATGTAATGTATGTACATATGTACATATGTGTATATACCATGGTTAGGAAAACATTGCGATCACATCTGGATCGGTGATGTGGCCCCTGTGAGTAACTCTTGCATTCCGTAATAAACGGCACATTTTGTTGGCGTGCCAAGGACAGGGTTGCCTCCACAATCCTCCGAATACGTTGCCGTGGCCTTTAATTTCCAATGACTGCATAAAATATATACACCACATATACGAGTATTTAATAATATGTGTATGATTCTGAAATGAGCAGTAAGTGGACTGTGATAATAGTAAAACGACGAGGGGCATTTGTCTTGAATCAGCAGCTCCTCGCACACTATTTCTTTCTACGCTCTCACATTGGAGCTCTCTCTCTCTCTCTCTTCCAACTGAACGTGCTCTTGTAGGAAATGCCAATCTTTGCTCAAAATGATGGTCGTTTGTAAGCAGATGCATAAGCTCTCCTTCTCTCTTGGCAGTCATTTGATGCAACGCGAGCTTTTATGATCCACTAAACTGATAGCCGTCGATGACAAACTAAAATCTCTTTTCCAGCGTCAGTAGAACGATTATGTATTTTAGATTATTTTAGAGAGACTACACAGCACTATTTCTGAAATGTAATTTTTATTTATACTTCGTTTTCACCCAAACTATCCCAAACCAAAAATTGCAATGCTTAATAATAAACGGAAAGAACAGAAAGGGAACAGATGCCAGAAGGAAACGACGGAAGAAGTTTAAAGGATCCAACTTCGGCAAGACACAAGTCACATTTAGTCCCCTAAATACTCCGTTACCCATGGTATGTGCATGTGACCCTCACTGCCCCTACTCGGTCCATCCTACATCAACACTTAAGAAGTTCTTAACTCAGTTAACAAGTCCAGAACACGTACTTACGAACGATGCATGCGCGAATCATTGTCACGTGTTTGCAATGCTCGAAACAAAGAACGTGGAGTAGTAATGCGAACAGGAGAAGCTGAATGTCCATGGAGCGTAAATTATCGGTAGCAATAAATCAAACCATCTATTGAATTCCAACGTGATCATCACCGCAGTTGATTGAAATTCTTTTGCCGACTATTGACTTACGTTGCGCATCTAAACTGAGCCAATAAATCGCGAAGGAACTGCCTCCGCATTAGAAAAGACGAGTGCACCGAGAAACTAGCGTTCTAATCCGCTCTCGTTTAAGCCGATTTACCAATTTGCTGATGCACATGTGCGCGTACGCATACGCACACTCGCATATCAAGATTTAAATCGAACTGACGTCTGTGCTGCAAGTGGACGCCGCGCCACGGCTACCGCGAGAGGCACAGATCGACAAATACGCGGACAGACCAACAGACTTCCAGGTATGCTGACGGTCGCATAAATCAGTGCATGCTTCAACAACAATTGACCATACAGGAGTCAACTACAAATTGCATTCGTAAGACGGGTCTGCTTCTTCGCCGTGCAGCGTCCGTCGGATCCTCGTAATTGCCACACATTTGGAGTTCATGTTCGGTGCGGCAGTCCGTCCATGTCATCATCCTTTTTTATAAAGAACACACGCTTTTTTTCAAAGCGGGTTGAAGTGAATTAAAATCTGGCACTACCTGGCACTTTTGCAATATAAACGGTATGTCAAGAAGTCTGTCCTCCGGTTGAAAGTGAAAACCCAAACTCGCTTTGGTATGTTACTTCTAAACTTTAGTGTGTTTCTGTATGAATGGGTTTAAATGGGATTCAGAGAGTTGGCGTATTCAAGAATTTCGGTGCCAACTCCCACTTCTGTGGTACATTTACTTCGTATTTATCCCACAGTTGCTATTCGCTAGTCAGAGTAATAAGCGCATATTATAATTGGCGGCACCCTACAATCGGTGTCTTTAAGCAGATATTGCAGCTCGATAGCAGAAGATACTTATACCCAGTGCTATCACAGTAGT
Organism: Myopa testacea; assembly: GCA_949629155.1. Taxonomy (NCBI): domain Eukaryota; kingdom Metazoa; phylum Arthropoda; class Insecta; order Diptera; family Conopidae; genus Myopa; species Myopa testacea. The sequence continues at coordinate 6,746,057 of OX451348.1, read as the reverse complement.
GCACGCATCTTCGCGCTTCGTCCGTTCACACCGACAGAAACTAAATCAACCTCAATGGAGGAGTTCTGCAATCAGATAAAGTGTCAATTCCTACATAAAAGCTTCCACAACGCAGGAATTGCTAAATTACTCCGAGACACTCCAAGAGGAATACTTGTGCGTTTTTGCGCCAGCCACTGCTTTTAACGCGGCCCAAGATTGATGAAATTTCACGAATTCCTCGGAAGTTCTGAAATTAGTAGTGTGGAGACACGACAACATATCAACAGCAAAAGTCGTTGGAGCTGACGGCAGCAGCAGCGGTTGCGAACACCGCCACCCGTGAGGCCAGTCCTAAGGTGTCGACAAATACTCCATTATGACCATAAACGGCGAGCTATCAGATGCTGGACAATGACGATGATGATAATATTTGCCCAGCTGCCTAAATAGCTGCGGCCTTTTCGGGCTCTTTGCTTTGGGCAGTTCGAAGGATTACTTCGTGCTGGAATCAATTTGTTCATCTGTCGCCTTCTCTTCCTTTGAGTCGTGCGAAAGGGAGAGCTCGAGCCTTATTTACATTCCAAAAGCTGCAAAGAGGATTGCTCGGTATGGCAAACCGATTTCGGGCTACTGAAAGTGCAACCCATTAATTGTAAGGATATGCGTACGGCGAATCGAGTTGCCGAGCCTTCTCTGCTTCCACGTAAATATGTGAATGTGGTCGGTGGTTTTAAATGGTTTTAAAGAAGTTGTTGTGCTATGACAACGGAATGACTATTGTCTATCATTTATCTATAATTTGCTTGCTATTTAAGGAGATTTCTTTATACCGAAAACTCAAGTTTATCATATTATTAAACACTTTCTTCTTTTAGCTGGCCTCCCTCCGCCTTTGGTGGCAGCAACTGCTGCTTCAAATGCTATTCTTCCGGGAGCGTCTCAGTCAGCCTCCACACTGAGTGCCATAGTTTCACAACATCGGCTGCTGGAGTTGTCGCGATTTGGTTTGCGCGGCTACGATTTGGCCCAACAAATCGTTACGTTAGCGCAACACGGTACCGTCTCCAAATTATTAGGTAAGCGCTGAGCCAGAAAGCTAACACGTACACTTGCATTGTTAATTGACGATTAGTTTATGCAAATATCTCCGAAGAGATTCCGGTAATGCGATTTTGTGTCTGTAACAATGTTCAATCACGAACAAAACGTAAATCTGATTTCGTCTGATATGAAGGATGGATAACATTAATCACGTTCAAGTGCAGTAGTCTGCGTTCAGTTAGGATTGCTGTGAAAAAAGTTCTCACAATTAGTGAGTGTGCCCTCAACCTCATGAGGCATCGAATTTGTTCCCAACGAAAGCACATCGATAATAGCTTGAGAAGTCAACACTGAGCTGCTTCCGGTGTGGTGCTTTGTCCCAGTCCGCTTCCAGTCACCCGCGTTGCAGCATCGCTAGTTAATTAGAATTCAGTCGGTGATAGGTTTTTATCACCGCGAAGGAATGTTTTGTATTTAAATTAGCTTTGAATGCGCATTTTAGCTGCTGTACAAATGGAGCAAATATAGGCAAACGTTCACAAATGTGAACCTGTTCATTTCGAAATTTGCCTGAACCATATGATGATGTTCATAGTTCAGTTAATAATAAATACGCTAGAATATGTGAGTCTGAGTCGGAACACGGGTTGCTACGGTGGGTGCTACGAGTCATCGGTACTCGCTCGTTCGATGTTACGATTACAGCTTAAAGTTAATACATTAATCTTTCCAAATAAATCACTAGTGTGTATCATTCATTAATGCATGAGTAAATACTTAGTTGAAATTAGTTAATCGGCCTTATAAATAGATTTCTTTTTAAATTCTTCTTAAAAATGTAAGGTATACGAGGAGGTGACCTCTCAAGAACTCTTGTCTCTTTCAGGCACACTCCGATCACCCGGATTGATCGGTGGATCAAAACCTAAGGTTGCCACCCCAACGGTTGTGTCCAAAATAGAACAGTACAAAAGGGAAAATCCGAGCATCTTTGCGTGGGAAATTCGCGAAAGACTCACATCTGAAGGTAAGTTTAAATTCACTCCCAACACAAAAACATTGTGGAGTACCTCGCATGCGTCGATGGTTATCGCTCGGTGGACTTTTCTTTTGATGCGATCATCTTCTGACAGAGGCAAAGAAGCCATACTTGGATGTTCCACTCATTCATGCACTCCACGGAGATGCTGCAAGTACTCCGTACTCCTGAATGCGATTCTCTGACGGATTTATCGACTTCCAGATGCCTAATGTGGCTGTGAAGATTATGCTGCTGGGAAGACCATGTAGATCGCGAATACCCCTTACCTTAGTTGTTTTTGGTGCTGCTTCATTAATGCTGGCGAATCGTTTAGTTAATTTATTAACATCCGGACACCACAGAGCACTAAAGACAACCTCGAATTAGCCGCAACGAGCATTCGGCTTAATTCTGTGTATTTGTCGTCCCGAGAGATTGATATGTAAACACAATTTATGGCAGAATATCGGCGAGCGAATGCGACTAACAACGGACTGGAAACCATGTCAAGCAAGATTGCGTGGCAAGCAACAACCCAAACCTTCATTCATACTTCAAGCTTCGCTTCGCTTCTTTCATATACGACACCCGACGATTGCCGTGCAGCAAAGAGCCCTGTGGAAACCAGCCGGCAGTCCGGTTGATCCAACATAATGATAGCGCTCAGCACAGATTGATCCGAAATACTGGTTCTCATTATGCGGTCCACTTCAATCTTACTTGTGTCACGATTGTCACATTAGTAGGAATCCGTCTTCTGTGCGGGACCACTAACTGATACATCCATCGATTCCAAATTATTTTATTTGTAAACGACAGCGTCGTCGTTCCCACAATTAGCAACCTTCTTGGATGAGCACTTCTTCAGTGAGAGTTGAACCACTTCTCTCATTCTGGCTTTCTTCAAATTTGATTTTGCTAATATATTTTTAAGGTCGTTGTTGTTTTTGTATTTGGAGTAGGAGTAGTGCACTGCGACCTAATGGTTTATTGTGCCTCCTCGCCGAGTTTCTTTCGAAGAATCTGATAATTTTGCTCAGATCTAAGGACCTTAGATCCCAATCACACATGTAGCCTGTACCAAAAGTTTCATGCCAAGTGTTGCCGGCGTGGTGAATATGTGAATACAAAACCTGCATAAGAGATCATTGCGTATTGCGTATTGTGTATGTATTTCCTAAAATTGCAAATACATGGAGATAAATAAAGAATGTATGAATTACAAGAATCAAGAAACAAGTTAAGAACAAGTTAATAACTGATTAACAAGTTAACAGGTCATTGCAATTTTAGGAAACACCTAGACACAAGCATGGGAATGGGATCTGCAGGTCATCAGAGATCTGATTGTATTAATCTATTGTAGTTACTACTTTATTACTTAGCATTTTTAACATCCGTCTAGTGAGGATTTTGTTGATTCCTTTGTGGATACTAGTGAGGGTGTTGTTGATCCCTTTGTGGATAAGTGAGTCAATAACCGCTCCATACGAAGTATTGTATTCTATATCTAAAAAAGAACCTCATTACATTCTAGATATTCTTGGATTATGTCTAAGTTTCAGTTCATTTACCTGCTCTATTTACAATAATTGCTGAGGTGGCTCTCGTATGGTGAAGGTTCACCTGGGAAATGTATGTTCTGTGCATCCCTTGCTTTCTGGAAGTTCCCTCTATCAGAGTAGATGTCATCCGATACGGTTGCCTCCTTGGAATCATCCATTCCCAATATGGAGAGGTTTCCATTCCCAATCATAGAGAGGTGTCAATACCCTCACTATTATAAGGTAGAAGATCGCCTTCCCTCTCCACTAGGCTACTCCCAACATCTACCGCTATCTTAGTAGCCACATCTGGTTTTATTGCTGCCTTATCGGCCTCAGCAGACGTTTCCATCTCCGAATATACGGGTACAGGTTTCCTTTCCCATTTCTATGGTCAGAAGATTCCCTTGGACTTCATCTTTGCTTCTGATGCATGGATTTGGTCTCCCTTGTATGTCAGCCACTCCCTTCTATCCTTATGCATTTGATAGTGTGAATTGATGGCACACCCTACTACCGTCCTCAGCAAACTCTACCAGTATAAACTCTGGCCGAATGTGAATGCCATCGAGTAGGATCTTTGATCTCCGAGCTTTAGACATTTCCGTGACCAGCGTACCACTTTCATCACTCAGTATTGGGTCCCTCAATAATTGGCTTGGGCTTGCTGACAACTGCTGCGGTCGAGCTCCCACTCGCAACCTCCTTCCGTTCATTGCCGATCGGAGCTCTACTCACCGGAAGGATAGTCTTCTTCCTCAGAAGAGAAAGTTGTATTGCGGCTAGCTAGGAAAAGTTACGAATGTTCTTTTAAGCTGATTCTTTGTTATAACTTAAAAAAAACTACTATAACTTAAAAACGAACAAACAATTTTGAAGCTGAGCAACGAGCGTTATCTTAGCTTGGGTAGATTAGATTATAGATATATCATATTATATCAGCGTTGATCACTTGACTCGTAGCAACATTTAACCATTTGCATGCCTAACAAGTAAAGTTTAACCATTCCTATCCGTTCGGTGTTGTAGGTCCAAACTTTCCACTAAGAATAATTTACACGCGGTATTGATAAGCTTTCGGAATGCCCAGAATTGACATCTATCGCACTATATCTAAAATATATCGATACAAAAGCTCCAATTTGTTGTCGAACGAACCTCTTATTATTCCATCTTTGGTCTACTATATTTACTTTTATTATCATTCCGCGCTTTAACATTTTCGCTCATTCTGTCGCCTCAGGAGTGTGCAGCAACTGCACTACCCCATTAACCCCGGTGTCCTCAATTAATCGCATTTTACGAAATCGTGCTGCGGTGAGAGCGGCGGCGGAGTTTGCTCGTGTTGCTAGCTACACCATGTACCCGACCATACGGCATCCTTACACCGCTTTTCCTACATGGCCATCGAATGTAGCCACGCACCATATCTGGCAACCCGATGCAAATGCGTGTAACGCACTAGCACCGAGCATGCAGTCCGTCGCAGCGACTACAGACTTTCGCGTTTCGTCACCTGCGCATTCTGAATCCGGCGATCGTGACAATTTGTGCTCGCCAGACGACACTCGAATGATAGGTACGCAATTCCTCACGCGATGAACACTTTCATACTCTTACGCCTCAATAATTGTATTCATCTACGTAGATATCGAAGGCGAGGATTCCGATTCTCTGGACAGCGATCAGCCGAAATTTAGGCGCAATCGCACGACATTCAACGCCGAGCAACTGGAAGAGCTGGAGAAGGAGTTCGACAAGTCACATTACCCGTGTGTGCGTACCAGAGAAAAACTGGCGGCTAGGACAGCGCTTAGTGAAGCTAGAGTACAGGTAAATATTGCCCAATAATAACACCGGGCAAATAGACGGCTACTTGACCTTGACAAATTGCGTTAAAAGTGACCCACTTCGGTTTGTGATTGCAACTTCCTTGGCTGGGCAACATCGCAAGGTATTTGCATGTGTTTTGTGTGTTTGAATATACTCGATATTGTGGCACTTTTTAGATTCTAAATTAATGAGGCCATCAACTGGTTCAATTGATAATTGCATAATTTTTCATTGATAATATATTTCTTGTTCTTCACTTGGATTGTTATTATACATACATCGAATAGTTCTATAACCAATTTGTCGATTACATGCATTTATGTAGCTACATATTTACTTATTTCTGTTTTGTTTGCTGGTTTGATATTGTTTGCAAAAAATTAATTATTATGCAAATAATTCATTTATGTTTGCATATTTCTTTGTACATGCGTTCTTTGTACATGCGACATTCGTAAGAAGTGCTTCTATAAAATTTGAAGAGTTTATTTGCTCACCAAAGATGCATCTACTAAATCATCATGGATTATACGAAACCAAGTATCCGCAGGTTGGTATCATATCGCGACAGACCCATAGTGTAATTTCTTAAGAAAATGTGCTCACCTGGTTTATTTTCTACATCCATTTACAGATGTTCATATACCCGACGAAGTAAGAGGAATTATTGGAGAGTCTGATTCCTTGGGTATGAGGGAGAACCATATACGAGTATATATAATGTGCAACGATATGTGTTTTAAATAAAGAAATTTTTAAAAAGTCGTCTTGTATTTTTTTTACCAAATGCATTCTTCTTTTTAGGTAGTGCTGTGTATCACATTCTATAATATGTTATGTACGCGCATGCATACATATACATATGTACGAGTATACATATTAGAATGTAATGCAGATGAATAAGAGTCACAATGCTTTGACGTGATGGCATTTTAATGCGCTCAATATTTTCCATGAATAAAATCATGGGAGCTTCTAGCCACGCGATTCTTTTAATCGCTTACGATCCCCAAAATCATCCACCACGCAAAGCCACTCCGTGCCAATTTCAAGTCTTGCTTTTCTCTATAGAATTAAATCGTGAACAGGCATTTTAATATCTAACAAAAGTTATCTCTTCACATTGACAAATTAGGTTTGGTTTTCCAACAGACGAGCGAAATGGCGACGTCATCAGCGCGTGCATGTACCCAAGCCGCGGACTTCCGCATCGCCCATCAGTGCATCAAGTCACCAAGCATCTGCAACAAGCTACGAAGTGTCGCCCAGACAGTCGATGACGATTGCATAATTAATAAGTTAGTTGCTGATAGCATGTTCCAAAGACAACTCCGAGTATGAGCATCACTTTTGCGTCTGTCAAAAATGCGATCCTTCCTTTCTGTAATGTACAACTTCAGTATTTCGCTTAATCCAGAGTTTTAGCAATCATTTAACGCTGTAAAAAGTATGTAAAGGATATGAGTTATAAAGTGTATGTGCCGTTTTCAGTCACCGTCTATTTTAATATGTGCCTGTTACATTGTATTAAATATTGTACTATAACCTAGAAAGCATTCATAGATTCTTCTTAGTAAAACTTATTTGTAAAAGATGTTTATTCTAACTCAAATGAATCGATGATTCAATGAAACAACATGAATTTAACACAACTGTTAGCTTTAGTAACTGATTGCAATATATTTATACAACCCACTCTACTTTTTATTATTTATGAAATATTGCCAAATACTTCTTTTAGTATCTTTAGCTATTCACATATTCACATTATTCATTCTCGCATACTTCAGGGAATTAATCATTACATATTACACGAGCATCATTCTATTCTTTGGGAAATTTCTAATGGATAGAAAAAGTATCAGCTGGAAAGTATAGATTACTGAGGAATTAGATTAGATCATGTACATATAATGTCCGTTATTAGGTCTCATGCCTGTGCCGCTTTGAATCATGTGACGTGGCAAAGATGGGGCAAGATGCAAAATTAAAGCAAGCAGTTAATCAGATTTGTTAACGCTTTTAGGAATTCGTTTGCAAAATAATTGTTAGGCATACAGGAACTTATGTTGCACTCTAAAAATACTTTCTAGAACTTAGTACATAAGTTAACTTTAACTAGGAAAACGGTAGCGAGGGGAGTTCTTCAGATCTCTGATTAGGAGTGCGTGTACGGCCTAAATAACGCGCAGATCTGTGGAAAAGATTTCGTTTCACATAACGACTGATCAACAGGTAGCCTGGCCGCATTCACACGTGAGGTTATAATGAACTGCGATCAATTTGGATTTCACTGCATTCCGATTGCCTCCAAACTGCCGTGTCATGCATCCGATCTGCTGATGCCCGAACCACGCCACGGATGCGGAATGCTGTTGCTGTGACTTCTGTGATTCGATCCCCACTTCAGCGTGCATCAACATTTGTTCACATTTTAAATGTGTACCTTTTCTGTTTCTGTTGCTGTTTCTGTTGCTGTTTCGGCTTCGGCTTCGGTTTTCCTTTTGTTACTATTTTTTAAGAGAAATACGTTTAGTGTTTCATAAAAATGAGGATCCTTTATATAAGGAATTATTTTCTGTTAATTGCCAGAGGCGTTTGACTTAAGTGGTTTTCGTGTTTCTTATAAATACGAGTATCTCTTAATTTTCACTTGGTCCTGTGTGTGCTATGACAATCGCAGCGCGGCAATCTGCGATTCTTTTGAGCTGTAATGTTCCATTTGGCACGATTCCTAAATCCGGACCTTGTTTCTAGGGAGCGAACCGGATTTCAGCAGTTAGCAGGCCATGCACGCTGTTGCATGATGAGAGCGATTCAATTGATTTGTTTGTCCTTTCGCCGTACCCCCTGCTCCAGCAAACACAGATGATGTTAGCTGATTCTTATTTGGGCACTCCCCAGCCCCGACGTCACATGCGATGCTTTGATGCTCCAGCTACAAAGTTTCTTGTGACATCTTGCTCTGGGCCAGCCACTAGCAGTTGCCGATGACGCACTACACATCGCCCGACGCTGCTACTCGTGAAGAAGTAATTCACTTAACGCTTTAATATGGCAGATAAATCCGGCGAGCTGTACCCAATTTTGTTAACGCTTCCTCTCTGCCGATCGTGGAATAAATATTTATTTAATTGGGGTGATTTCGTTTAGACGTTGCAGACTTTGTGGCATCGATTTAGGATTTCCTTTGAGCAAATAATCAACCGGTCGACGATAGCGTGTTCGGCGCTCAGTCCTGTAGTATTTATTTTAGTAAGAAAATGTGCATTCTCATTTCGGCTTTATATTATAGAATGTGCAATATTTGCTTAAAAGAGGTTTTTCGTATTACAGTTGTGGTGACAAACATTTTGTGGCTAATAAAAGAAAATAGATTAATTAAAACTAACATTGAAGCAAAATTAACATTCCTCATGCATCATAAACTCATATATCATTAACATTGACGAAGTGCGTTGGAAGTTTCGTTATCAAATTATTTATGGTTTTCTCTATGGCCTGCCCAACGACATATTTTAGATCATTTATTAAATTTGACCGAAATTTCTTTTTCGATTCGAGCTTTTCAAAGAACTGGTGACGGCGAAATTCATGTCGCGAAATAATTCAGAGTTCTGGCTTTGCAATCTCCGAATCGTGCGTCCAAAAGTAGTGTGTATAATTTCGGGGGTTTAGTGAAGTTTGTGATCTGCCTGCAGTTTAATTTTCGATACGATTTCCACAGTCCTGTGCTATCCTTATTTTGAGTTAACCCATTTCCATTTGAGAATGTTAAAGTGCGGCTGTTAAAGAGAGTTAAACAATAAAAAGAGTTTAATTACACAGGGCACTCGCGATACGGCGAACTAATTGAAGCCGGGGTGTTCATAGTTAACAAATAGTTAACGCTTGAGCTTGTGGAGAATTATTATGGAAACTTGCTTATCTTACCTCAGCAAAAAAGCTTATCAATATGAAAATCATACCCACCCATTTCGCTACTTTAATGAAAAGAAATCCAACGCAACCCTGTTGGATGTTCAGCTGACGGTACGTTCCTCGTATCGCGAGTGCACGGTATATGCATCGATTACCATTCAATTGCTGCTGTGTACATGCATACATACATACATACTCATATTTAGATGTTTCCAAGCAAAATACCAACACTATGAAACTATAAATCGAAAATAATTTGGTACGTCTTTTACGGAAGGGAAAACGAATCTAATCTGTGAACACTGTAAGAATCCTGCTGTGTTGTGATCGCATTGCTCAACGTAAGACCCGAAATCTTTACACAACAGTAACTTAAAGTTGTCCAGTCATCTTGAAAATTAATTAAAACAGCGATTTATCACACTCTAATTTTATTTAGAATACAATTCGAATAGGATCGATGTGTATGTGAGTGTAGGCATCGATTTACTAATTTTAGTCGAAGCCTGGATACCAGTTACATGAACCAGTCAAGTGGCCGTCTGTGGCGGCCCACTTCAAAGCTTCACCTTTGGCGCCACTCAACGATTCTGAACAAATTTGCCAACGCTTGTGAATAAAGAAAAACTCAAATCAATCATCCGTTCATAATCTGGAACGAATTAAGGGAATCATTTATTAAGAATATAAATTAATAACGGCCGCCTACTTAACGAAACATATTCACTTAATGATTGGATAATAATTTTCTTACACTTGCACACTTACACAGAGGATTTTCGTAGGCAGCTTAGAAGTGCGTGTGATATAGCATATACAGATAATTACGTATAAGGTACATGCTGATTTGTAGAAGATCGAAACCTAAATATCAAAATCTCGATAATATGAACGCTCGCTTTTACGATTTGTTCCAATAATGAACACACACGGATGCGTTGGGAGCAATGAATTGTGAACATCCTTTGCTGCAATACCCATAATATTGTATATGAACTTTCGATTATATGAATTGACTCTGCGATCACTAGTTCTAATACTATATGTATGTATAACTGAGATTGTAGTGTACTTACTTGCCAAAACATCGACTTATTTTGCCTTTACCGCTTAGGTTTAATCCTTGGTTAGTAATCGAATCTAATACTTCAACTGAAGCATCAAGTCTTGTACGTCGGACATCCTACTTGCAATGCATGGTGCAAAATTAATAGCAATAATCACGATTAAGATAAGAATAATTATTTCATTCGTACATTTTCACAAATGCAAATAATTATAGAGAGCTGCGAATGAAGTCGAATTTATGGCCCAACTAACGATAATATTTCTCCTCATCTGCGCACATTCAACACGTTTTTAGCGTCTAAGTTTGCTGCGGGCAATTTTGGTTTTTGACGAAGGAGCGTTTCAGTGCGACGGAACGGAACGGAACGGAATGGATCGAAATAAGAAGGGTCGAAAATTGACCAACAATACATACCCTTATATTAGATGTTCTACTATGGAGAGAGAAAAAATGTAATACAGTTACAATAACAATCTAATTCTGTTGATCACGCGTATTCCCCAAACATAATGTGAGTGGAGTTAGTTACCCAAAACGCGCTAAATGCTTTAATACCTTCTCGTAGTTGGTAACCAACTCCGCATCGGCGACGAGTCAGTGAAACGCAGACTAAATGGCAATACTTAAAAGGATATAATCACTGATTTGTAATAAAAACTGCCGACCTTCAGGCACAATACAACCGAGGTGCAATTCCATCCTTAAAACAAGGCTAAATGCTTTGTAAAACAAGACAGAATGGACAGAATATTTACTCATTTGACTTCTTTGTTAACAAGTTTGCCTCCAAATTTGGTTTGATATCCATGGATAATGGTATACTGAACTGATAACTAAATATTTTCCTATATTTTCCATTTACTTGTGTAGAAAAGGCACAAAACAAAGTCTTTCCTAGTTTGATATGTGCTCTCTTTGCATATATTATTACATACATACGAGTATGTACATATGTATCAAACATACACAAGCATCTATCAATTTGTCTTTTGAAACATTGGAATGCAGATTTTCAGTCGTACAGAATTGTGGCAAGCGCTTATTTTTATTGTGCCTCTTGTTACTTGCTGTACGCTTGTTACGGAGGCTTTGGCAGATGCACGCATCGCTTGAATTATGACTTCTGTGGTTGACCACCGAATGCATTCAAACTGACTTTGCAACGCCCCGAACCGAGGCGCAGACTGGCGAGTGGTTCCACCCCATTTCGACGATGTGCTTTCAGCACTCCTCACCTACTACTGCTGCTGCATTCGACCATTCCGGCGGTTAGTTTTGCTGCTATGGTGGTCTTATCGGAAACTACGATTTCCGTCTCAGCCTCTCAAAACAGTTTCACATTAGTTTTCATTCTTTTATTGGATATACTCTTGAACCCGTTGGACGCGATCACCATGACCGGTGGCGATTTTCGACCCTTGCTTTTGAATGAATGGTTCCCAAGAGGTTTATAATTGCAGACTCGCGTTAGTTTTTGGATCTTCCTTTTAAGGAATATCCTAGGCTATGTTGTATAGTAATCATATACGGATTCGTCGATAAATCGATTGGTTCAATAGTGGTCTTTTAAAACAATTATCATAAGCAATTATTCAACTTGATCTGGAATTGATAAACGCTGCCTCTCTATATTTAATGGAGCAAATTAAAATAGCCTTTGTCATTATGGAATGTTGCATGAACAATTTAGGGCAAGTGTTTCCTTCTCCTGGCCAAATGCCCTGGATGACGTTCTGGTTACAACAAAGATGAGTTACTTCATGAGATAGTCCGAACTGAGTCCTGAATGATAGGGTACTTTTCATATTTAGTTTTAACCACATCTAAACGTTGGCAGATATATGTACATATGTTCTTTATGTGCGTCTTATACAACAATAAACCCATTGAAGCTGCTCGTATTTCACTCGAATTGCGTACAAATATTTAGTAACGCGAAAAAATCAAAAACCTCATTCCAATCTACCATCGATCAACTGCGATGAAAGGTCATAGGGTAGATTATTAAGGTAGATCCTACGAACTTTCCAGTAATATTAGAGTTTCTAAACATTTTGATGTCGCTTTTGATCATAAGCGTAATAAATGAAATTAGGAATTGACTGCAAAAAATAATCAAAGTGTATTTGGCCGATGAGCAGTCTATGAAATACTTCAATCATTTGTATTTTTCTTCTCTATTGCACAAAAAAAGAATGGAGACGAAATTTTATCTGCATTAACAGATATCAGGTGTTACGTCTCAGTACATAAACATTGTTTATCAACATATGTTGCGAAGCATAGAAAAGAATCTAAACGCAAACTTTTGTTGCTGAGATTTCTTGTGTGCATACCAGGACGATTCGGTTGATTGAGTAAGACGAGAAGGTGTTGTTGCTATTTACAGACGAGCAGCCAATTTGAAGTTTATATTAAAAAGTTTTATAATAAAAAAGAATTATGTAAAAATGGGAAATGGGAAAAATGTGATTGGGTGAAATTTGGATCACGACCGACCTAGTTATCATTAACCCTTCGGGTTTTTAATTTAAAGATTGTTTTCCACTAACTAATAGCTGTTTGCGGTTCTTTAACACTTTTCGGTTTCTTCGAATTCGGCAGGATAACTGAAAAGTAAAACTAATATTTAGTTTCCTAATTGTCGAGTTTTAACGATTCTGACGTTGTCCATTCTTGATTGCACTTTACATTTAGACCTCTCAGTGCATCTTAAACGATGAAAGTTTTGCTGGATTTGCAATAGTACATTTACAACTTCTTAGAAACTTACCCCCTTTTTTCAATCTTTTAAATCTAGTATCAAAATATCGTATAAGCTCCGTGGATGCAAAATAAATTGTGAATCGCTTGAGAGCGTCTACATTTCTACTTCTCAGCCAATGGACGAGTCGCCCTCGCGTATAAACTTGTGGAGCCCTGATGGACTCGAAAAAGAAGTCGCCACAAATCCACACCTAGGAGTTCAAGACAATATAAGAGCAAATGCGAATAACGCTGATTCGCTTCCTACTTCATTGTAGTTTGCAGCATCTGACACAACACATTTGCTGCTGTTGCTGCGAAAGGTACAGGTGGGACTCCTAAAAGTCTGGCTCCAACACCATCCGATCCACCTTCTGTGAAGAAACTGGTTGTGGTGCAGCCGAAGATAATCATATTTATTTCTCAGTTTGCTCCGGATACAACGACCGATGATATTCGCCAGCACATATGCTCCCAGTTGGAAATAAATGACATAATGACTAGTATTTTTATTACTAAGTATAAATTTCATTCCACCAGATCATACTACTCGTTCAATATAAATCTACCCGAACCGCTTTACCAGAACGAGTCTTGAAGTCGACATTTTGGCCAGATAATGCTATCATCAACGAATTCGTCCATAGGCCTAAAAGCAAGAGAAGTTATATGATTATATCTTCACGGCCAATTTCTTCAGGAACCACAGCTTCAAAAAACTAAGCAACGATTTTCATGTCTCAATTCTATATGAGGATAGAGAGGTTTATTCCAAATCTAAATAATCGACGTTTTGATCTCGTTTTCGCTGATGATAAGGATTTGTTTGTGGAATCCCGATGCACTCCCCTTGCATTAACCGAAGATGCTCATCATCCTACATTGAACATTGAAGTAGTACAAGGGTTCAAGGAACCTTCATTATGCAATTTTAAAACTTTGGTTTTTGATTATTTTGGTTATTTATACAGATTTCAGTAGCCTTTTATAAAGTTAACCATGATTTCCTTACCCATAAGCTTACGCTATTTGGATTTTCTCTGCTACTCAAGTCGTTTCCCTCTTATCTTGAAGGCCGTAACCAGCTGGTATACTTCAGAAACGCAAAATCATGCACATTTAATGTCTGTTCCGGCTGTCCTCAAGGAAGTCATCTGGGTGCAATAGTATTCTTAATTTTTATAAATTATGTTGCTACAATCTTAAACATTAGAGTGTAAGTATATGCCCACTTTCATGGGTAAATTCCCATGCCCACTTTCCATATGACATATTTAACTAAAGTATCTTAAACACTATTGAAGTTACAATCATGAAAATTGGCAAATAGTATAATCTTGTCAGTATGAAGTATCACGTTAAATGTAGGCGTGATTATACAACTACCACGCCCACATCTATCTGTATATATAGAAATATAATGCATGGCTCTTCGCTTTCGTCCTGACAACTTCTGCAATCATCACACTACACCACGTGCCAAAAAAAGCGCACTAATAATTTTTCATTGTTCATGGAAAATTCAATAAAACAATGAAAGCTACCTATTCTGTTGTACTTTTTTTATATTATGTGATCCCTATAGCCTCTACCTGTGTAAAATCTTTTAGCAACAAAGAGAGGGCGGCCCGGCAGATAGATTTCCGCTAAAAAAGTGAAAAAACCAATAAAATGTTATTTTTACAGCGTATTGTAAGTGTATTTTTAAGGGTAAAAAATTAAGAGAGTTGGATTTCTATGGTTTTTCTAATTTATTATTTTTAAATATTATTGTAATACACAAATCGAATGTTTGGTTTTGTTTTAAAATTTTGTTTTATTTTAGTATTTCGTTAAACTTCGTTTGGTCTTCAATACAGTTTCCATCCTCCTGGGAATTGAATCGTAGAGGTTTCCAATTTGATTTTCGATTCCTTCCTCGTACCACACTGCATTTATAATATTTTTTAGATCCTGAATAGATTTCGGGGATTTCTCTTGGATTTTACGCCCCATTATTCCCCACAAATTTTCAATAATATTTAGATGACGTCTGTTTCCTGGGCTGGACATTGATGCTATACCAAGATTTTGAAATTGTTACCTGTGAATAGAATATGACCATTAGAATCCATTTTTATTAAGAATATTACAAATTTACTCACAGAACGAGCTCGGTGGCAAGGTGCACTATCGTCTTCAAAAAGTGATTTTTCAACGTGGCTTTTGGTCATCCACTTCCAGATTTTCTTTCGATCTTTACAGTTTCTCCACATTTTTTTAGAAAACGTTGCACCGTGCTTTCGTTGCGCCCAATTATTTCCGAAATTCTTCTATTAGAATTATTTTCACCACAAAGTGCAAATACACGGACTTTTTGTTCATCGCTAAGAACCATATTCACATCTTTCAACAAATGACTTTCGATCGTTCTTTGAACTGTAAAGGTTTAATGGACATGTTTTGAAACATTGTGTCTTTTTGTGGTTTTGTGTCTTTTTATAGCAGAAAAACGTATAACTTGGTAAAAGTCGCAAGTTTTACCTGACAATCGGAAAATTTGCAATTTTTCGAGATGCGGCTATTTTCTGGCACGGGGTGTAAGTGACACCCAGTCAAGAAGTGTGTCCTCTATCTATGCCCCGTGATCACACCTACCTTGGTCGAGATATTTCATCAAGGGGGGGAGGGAGATTTAACATCCCCACCCCTAGTTCTGCAGGTGTAGACGTTTAGTGTAAGACATATCACTCTGAAAATCCTACAATAATTCAGACTGGCCCAAAGATTTACATCCTTCCTTATCGGTTAAAACCTCAGGGTTTTGAGAAAATCCCCATTTTTTCTGTGGGAAGAAATACCAATTTGTATTTTCTTCGTAATCAGTTACTATTTTCGTCGTGAGTTAAATTTCGCTCGGAAAGAACAACCGCCAAACATATGTATGTATATGCGTTGGCATGTATTGTGTTGCGTTTTCGATGTGCGACTAATTAACTACTAAAACTATGAAATGTTCGAAAAGTGATAAAATCTTGATGGATGTTATTAGAATATACAGTAAAGTACTTAACCAAAAATACTTTACCCAACTTTAAAGGTAAAATTTAAGCCTGAGTTGTAAAAGGGGGGTGTACGAAGCTTGCATATAATTTTATGTGGCTAAATCCTTTAAAAAAATATTTCGGCCTTTAGTTGCGTGCAATGCGTTTCTTATATTTTTCAAAAGACATGGTTTAGAAGCCATATACTATATGGCTTATACATACTATATACCGTATACATACTATATACCGTATAGTTCGGTATAATATACCGAATTACCACTTCCCAATATGTTACCATATCACCATCATCAGCATTCAGAACACCTACGAAATGTCGTTTTTTACATTATCACAGAAGATTTTTAAAGGTAGATAAGATAATTAATTCTTGGTACCATTAACAAAAAACCTTATTTGAAAAATATCGTATATATGCTAGACATCTAGAAATCTGGGTTTTGCATCTGGTCTGAACTGGTCTGTAGATGGTTGAGGTGAAAACCCGTTGTGAAAAAGTACTCCCCTAAGTGGTTTAAATAGGCGTGATAATGCTTTAAAATACCATAACTCGGAAACTATAAGGCCTAAGGATCTGAACTCTTGCATCGTGACTGGTGCTACACTGCAGAGTTATTGCAATACCCACAATTGACTATTCAAGAAAATAGTGGCCAGAGAACAAAACAAAGTATATTATTGCATTGTTGTTGTTGGGAACACATGAATTATGAAATTGGAATGTATTCGCGAAACCAATACATCTGAAAATTATAAAACATGATTCAGCGATGACGGCTTTACTCTTAGAACCTATATATTAGATTATTCATTGCGAAAAATGCAACGTTCCTCATCAGCGATCTCTGACGGTGTCTTTTAATGTTCAACATTCCCTATATAAGCTCATTGTTTGCAAAGCAAAAACAAAATATGCACAAACAACAAGCACAATGCTGATTCCTTCAATAATGGCATGCTTAGGTCGTATTAAACGATTGAAGCTGAAAACTTGAGCCTATTTGCGAACGATTTCATTCATTAAATTAAATTTACGTGCATTAAATTTACGAATACGAATGTGCCCTTGTACGAATATTTATTCGTTATTCGTTACGCAGATAAGAACGATTATATTCGTTGCAGTTCTCTGATCTGTATATTATTTGTCTGTCATGTAAATCATGCATTAGTGCAAGGGAATCCCTTCAGTTTGTTCACAAACCGGAAACACCAATTACAACTTATGCATATGCCATCAGTGCCATCTCCTAGAAACTACTTGTTATTTAGCAAGTATAACAACCTTCTAATTTCTGAAATGTCTTCAACTCAATGATTACATAAATTAGACCTCAACCTAAGTTCTCAAATTTCTGAAATTTTGTCTTGGCAACTTCCATTCTGTACACAGGAAAGGAGCACAGAGAAGAATACAAAGTTTCAAGTTTCGCACATTTATCGAAAGATAAACTATGCAAAACTGAACTGATTACTAATATTGTTTTCTATTCTCAAATAAGTTTTTCCTTCATTTCTTTCTCTGAACTTTCTAAGTTCTGCACTATACATAACGCTCAACTTGTATAATTAATCTTGCTGAAACCATCGGCGTAATCTTCAATATAAGGAAGTAGAGTGTCTTAGCTTTCTATTCTTTACAAATATAACCAATAGAATATGCGCAGTATGTTAGGTGGAAATGCATTTTAAAACTAAAAAAACAAATTTTTATGAAAAATCGCAAACTTTATAAAAATTGGAACATTTTTTTAAATAATCGCGCGAACTTTAAAAAGTTTGTTGCCTGAGGGGCTAATTTTCCGATTTTTATATGATTGAAATTTTAAAATGCATTTTCTCCTAAACTCTTGAACTGATTAGGATATTATATAAATCTCTAGAAAGCTAATGAAGTCTCTTCATTAAAATTCATCAGACATTTTAATTAAATGAATGAATGAATGAAACTTAGAAATAAAATTCAACTTTTACCGAAAAATTCACGGTTTCCGCTAAAATATTGATTTATACAAGCGAAAGATAATATGAATACCTTTCCAATGATACCAAAAACATGTATCTATAGTTTAGGAGATATAGGGCCGAAATTTTCTCTCGAAATGATAGGCAAATGTTTGGCTTTCAAAATCAGTATTTAGAAATGATCTCGGTAATACCGTTATTTTTTAATATTCTTATTAGGATTTGAATTTGGGTTCTTAGAAAATGATCCCTTCCGCGTACACAGGGGCAAATCGACCTTCTCTCACACGATTTATTCTTGTCTTGACTCGACCTACACGCCCGAGTCTTTTGTCCCTTCTTATACGAATATTGAGGTGTTATAGCCCCCTGAAATTTGAAATTTCAGTGCTTGTATCTGATCACATCGGTACCTTTACATAGGCTTTTTAAGTATCATTCATTTATGATAAATAGTATTTTATAGAAGTTGGAGATAAAGCTTTTTTGTACTATTTTTTCCGGGAGGGAGAAGCAGGGGTATAGCTACGGTCGGATTTAAAGTATGCCATAGAAAAAGGTGAAATTATCTTGCCACCTCCGATACTTCTTCGAACTACAAATATATTATCACCATTCGTATTTGTGGCATATAATGCTTTTGCGTTGACTGAGTATATGATAAAACCATTTTCTCATCTCAGGTTAACCAAAAGCCAACAGCATTTTAATTACATGCTCTCCAGAAATCGGAGAGTGATTGAGAACGCCTTTGGAATATTAGCCAATAAATATTATTATAAATATTTATAATCTATATATATAAAAATGGTGTAAAAAATGTATAGTAATTTATAAAATGAGAACGGCTGGGCCGATTTCTGTAAAATTTTTTGTCAGTTGTTCGTATTTTCGAGGAGAAGGTTTTTACCGAAGAAAATCGAGTTTTTGTATGAAATTTTGTGTGAAATTATTCCTTAATGGCTTTTAGATGGATGGCGTTATACGTTGACTTAGACTTTGCGCAATCTGACAGGTGTCATTTTGGCATTGTAATTTTCTACAGTAAATGTGCTATTTTTCTTGCTGCAATTGATGCGAGTATTTTTAAACTGATTCCGGATTGTCGTAAATCACGCATTATATCCATATACGGTTACAATCCATTATCCATTACAATCAATTGAAATTCAGTGCAATATTTATCAAAACACTAGAAGTCTGTAGGATTAATCTCGAATTTTTCTGTTTTTCGCACGGTCAGCTGGGCGTTGCATGTTCGCGTGTTGGGAAACCGTTATTTGTCTCCTTTATTTGTTTTTGCACCGGAAAACAAATCGAAAAACATTGTTCATCAAATCGCTCTCTACTGATTCCATTCAAATAAATTACATTGAAAATTTAAATATTTGTGTTGTATTATTACTCTAAAGTTTGTCTGAAGGCTTAAAATTGGGGCGAGGCGAAGTTCGCCGGGTCCGCTAGTAATATATAAATACATATGTACATAAATATATGTATATAATAAAGTAATGAATAATAAAAAAAAATAAATATTTTTTCTTCTTTTGGTTCCGTTTTGGTTGATCCTGTGGCGTTCACAATTGCTTCCCAGGGGTTGTCAGCAGATTCCATTAACTTTGTAGCCACTTTTTGTTGGACTTTCCTACATCTGCAATTTTTAAATTGATAATGAACATATAACTTAATAAAATAACAAATAACGGGCTATCCCTCTCCCGCAAACTATAACTATCTTGCGCTTTTCATCATGGGAAAAATGTAGAAAAATTAAGTGTCATAGCGACTTAAATGTATTTTTTTCATCAGTGCATTTAAATCTTAAAATAACGTAGATGCAAAATACATTCGTGAATGCAGTGCTTCCGTGTAAGTAAAACAATAAAACCTTGAACATTTCAGTGATATTCCATGAGAACCGCCGTGAAAGGAGCAAATTTTTACAATTTTGTTACGGCACTCTTGCGTAGTTTTTTTATGAATTAATATTTAATAATTTTAAACTGAAAAATTATTCGCACCTTCACATAAATATGTTTCTTTGAGCAGCAATGTCCAAGAAACTGTTTTATACTTACGTCATTTTGAGATATAAAATGCTTTTTCTGCTAAAATCCTACAATGATCCTGTGAAACAAATATACTTAGAAAGCTAAAGGATCCTGCTTTCTTATTATTGTAATAATTATGGAGGCTAAACATGCATTTTATTTAGAAAAAATTAATTAAGGGAAAAAAATACAACGGTATCCATTTCATCGGGATATCTTTTATGGTTAAGGAGATTCAAGACTTGAAATTTCAAGGAGATATAGCACTAAAGTGGGCGTGGGCAAAAAATTTGTTGTTGTTGTAATTAGCACTACAAACAACAACAAAACTAGACGCAGTTCACTACTGTAAATCAGATCCATAATTTCTTTATCATCCTATTGTATTTGTTTGGAGAGAAATATAATGACATATTTTTACAAAAATTGCAGTTACTCTTTCACCAGTAAGTCTGGACAAAAAAGATATATAAAATTAATTGAAAGCATTAAAAAGACCTTCCGCACAGCAGAGTTGGGCACAACTAGTTAAATCATTAACTAGTTATCGTTATAGTTAAAGTTAATTTAACTTCGTTACTTTCACAGACGCTTTCGTTATCGTTAAAGTAACGAAGTTACTTTGCAATCGTTAACGTTAAAGTAACGAAAGCAAGATCGTTGTTCTGATCGTTATCGTTAAAGTAGCGAAGTTACTTTGCAATCGTTAACGTTAAAGTAACGAAAGCAAGATCGTTGTTCTGATCGTTAACGTTAAAGTAACGAAGTTACTGTGCAATCGTTAACGTTAAAGTAACGAAAGCAAGATCGTTGTTCTGATCGTTATCGTTAAAGTAGCGAAGTTACTTTGAAATCGTTAACGTTAAAGTAACGAAAGTAGGATCGTTGTTCTGATCGTTATCGTTAAAGTAACGAAGTTACTTTGCGATCGTTAAAGTTAAAGTAACGAAAGTAGGATGGTTGTTCTGATCGTTATAGTTACAGTAACGAAAGTAAGATCGTTACTCTGATCGTTTTCGTTAATGCAACGAAGTTAGTTCGGGTCGTTAACGTTGAAGCAACGAAGTTGTTCTTGAACTAGTTAAAAAAGCGACTAACTGAAAACTTTAACGGCGTTACTATAATGAATCTTCGTTACTTTTGTAGATTTAGGGTATGTACCATATAATAGGGTTCTGTGAAAGAACAATTTTTGTTTTGCTAATCTATAGTAAAAATAACAAAACAGATTTTGGTCATTATCTGCGGGAGGTGCACACAATATTATATAAAATTTAAATTTTACTACTTATTTAAAAATGAATTATTTAATTTAATTCTACATTTAAGACTAAGTATACATTTGTTTGTGCGTACATACATTCATTTTATATACCATATTACGAAAATAATTAAGTGCGGATAAGTGGTGGATGATTTTTATAAAATTTTGTCATCGATAGACAATTAATTATTTATTGTAATTGTCGCTGAGTAGGTGTATAGATAAACTGCTCAGCCAGCAATTGCCGACTGTGTGTTATCAACTTCTCTTTCGTACCCTTTCGGCGACCGTGTGGCGGCATCGCATTACAATAACAACTTATTTTTCGGCAGCTGCGGAGATTCATGTGTTGTTATTGTTGAGTTTGTTGATTTAAGGGTTATAAAGGAGTTTAAAGAAACAAGGAATATCCAATCATTTCAGGTAGTTAATTAATTATTTAATATAATTCTAATTAGTCGCATGTCCCTTTAGAGTTAGTTAACTCTTAAACGGCTGGGCCGATTTCGATGCGGTTTTCACCTTTCTGCTGTAAATTTTACTGCTTAGCTACCTGTTTTAATATATTTACCCTTAATGCTCATTCATTGCCTCAATACTAGCGGTGGGAACATCGTTAATATAAAGTAAAGACAAACGTACTCCTTAAAGGTACATTATAACAATTGTCACAAACATACATACGTATTAATATATGTAAATAATTTAAATAAATGTTGTAGGAATTGGAATTATTCCTTTATGTTGGATTCTTACGAGGTTCTTCTATTTAGGAACCTATAGGGTATGTACCATAATACCCTAAATCTACAAAAGTAACGAAGATTCATTATAGTAACGCCGTTAAAGTTTTCAGTTAGTCGCTTTTTTAACTAGTTCAAGAACAACTTCTTTGCTTCAACCTTAACGACCCGAACTAACTTCGTTGCATTAACGAAAACGATCAGAGTAACGATCTTACTTTCGTTACTTTAACTATAACGATCAGAACAACCATCCTACTTTCGTTACTTTAACTTTAACGACCGCAAAGTAACTTCGTTACTTTAACGATAACGATCAGAACAACGATCCTACTTTCGTTACTTTAACGTTAACGATTTCAAAGTAACTTCGCTACTTTAACGATAACGATCAGAACATCTTGCTTTCGTTACTTTAACGTTAACGATTGCAAAGTAACTTCGTTACTTTAACGATAACGAAGGCGTCTGTAAAAGTAACGAAGTTAAATTAACTTTAACGAAAAGTAACTAGTTAATAACTTTGCCCAACTCTGCCGCACAGTACTTTAAGCCGAAACCACGATGGCGCGTTAGGTCGGTCGCGCTTTGACAGATATTATTGAACACACGGAATCTTACGAGGCAATTCACAACAAGACCTCAGGCGTTATATCGTAAATTTTTCCATATCACGTAAATCTCGTTCAAACGCACTAGTTGGTTCTACTTCAACTAGGTCTGGCGTTTGACATTTCAATTTTAAAAAAATGTAATGAAGAAATAATAAAATATAGAAATGCTAATTAAGATAGATAGTTTTATTTGCTCTAGTGTTAATTTCGTCATTTTCGTCATGAATATCCACGTTTTTTTAGTGCAGTACGCATCGTCATTTAGCTTTATAAAGTTGTGCAATATAAGTGCAACTTTTACAACGGGCTCTACACTAGTTGGAGCCATAACCAAAGTATTTTGAAGAGTTCAACAGTGCTTAGTAGAATTCGAGCACGACCTATCTAACGCGCCATTGTGTTTTAGAAAATGAAACTCGAGCGTCGTGGAAGATTTTATCGTAAAGTTTTTGTAAAGTCTATCAAACGCCGATCAAAGCGCGACCGACCTAACGCGCCATTGTGGTTTCGGCTTTATCCGCTAGCCCACTTTGTTTAGGAGATAACTACCTTTTATTGACAGTACTTTTTGAACCTTTGAATACTTCTAAAAGCATAGCTGACTTGCACTGGAAGAGAATGGACACTTCTGGTTCTAATATGGGCCCACCTAACGGTATAAACAATTGTTTTTTAATCCATCAATTTTAGCTATAGTGCACCTGACCCTAAATCTCACAAGATTAGAGTAACTGTGGTACCTAAATAAGTGCGTCGTGCGTTGCGTTTCTGTCATAATGAAATTGGAACACACAATCTTATGGAAGTGGCTGAAATAAGAAACGCACTGACGGAGACCACTTCGAATTTCCAATTTTGACATGCGCTACGAAGTGAAGTTGGCGGCAGATAGCACAAAAATATTAATGTGCGTGTGAATGTTTAAAAACTTTTTGTCAAAACATATGGAGACGCAACGCTGTTATTTCGGTACAGCGCAGCGTAGTTTCTAAGGCGCAGTGATAAACGCAACGCAAGACGCACTTATTTAGGTACCACAGTAATTGAGAAAGAATATTGAATCAGCTGACAACACTGAATAAAATTGTAATAGATCGATTACCTGGGCGTCATTGACAGAGTGCTGAAAACAAAGAAATGATTGCATTTCTAAGTAGATTTTCGAATAATAAATATTATTAAATCTAAAGTATTGCTTATATTAAAACTGCTATTGCTTTTTATAGCTGAACACTAAAAGTTGCATGTTTTAAGAAACGCGATTGAAGCAGTCAGAATTACCCACACGTAGTATAAATACATACAAAGTCAACAACGAATGGAAGTAAAAGTGGAAAAATAAAAACGTAGTTTATAAAATGGCTGCACTTTTAAATTTGCAATAAAAAGTTTTTATATTGAAAGAACTTCTCAGGATGTTCGAGTTGGAAAAATCAGACTCCAATTCAAATGCAGAATGTAGATTCCTCCCATTTCTACCAACTACAAATAACGAAATTTTGATTGATGGTGCCTCCATAACATCAGAGTCTTTAGTGGAACAAGCTGACCACCAACAGTTGCACCAGACGACTCAGTCATTGATATTGGCCAGTTCCATGATGACAAGCATGGCTGATGCTAACAATTTATTCAGCAGCGACAGCATATTTGGTTCTACTGCAGCAGTTGGCACAACCGTTTCCACAGTCAAACACAACATCGAAGATATATTGCGGGAAAACTATGTCTTACGCGAACGTCTTAAAGAGGTAACTACTGACCGAGACCGCTTGTTATGTGAGGTATCAAATTTGCGTTTAGAAATGGATATGTTGGAACTTAAACGGCTGCCCGAAGAAAGGTAAGTGGAATGTTGGAATGTTTTTGTATTTTACTGTTGTTTGTTCCACTGTTGTGAATTTTCAACGTCATATTTTTGTTATTTCTATGTATTTATATCGATATTGATTCGCATATGGCTTTAAAGGCTGTTGCTATTAATAAGAATTGGAGAAATTGAAAGTGTTTGAGACCATTTAATCACTATATGTATTATTACAGTGCGCTCGCGATGAGGTGAACATGAGGTGACCAACTTCATTTCGTCGACTATTTTTCATATATGTACATATATATTTAATATGAACAAATAAGGACCCAATAAGCTTAATAATAAGCTTTATTTGCTTTAACATAAAATTCCCTGGTGATTCCCCAGTTTAGTTTTCTTTCCATTTATTTTTTTTTAATTCTATATGCGTTTTTATTCTATATTAATTTTTTTAAATTTTTCTATTATTCTTCTATCTATCTTCTGATTTGCTATTCGTCTACCAACTGCAAACGTCTATATCATTTCTGTATGAGGTTTATTCATATCAGTTGCGTTTTTTTAATGAATTGAAGAATTTAATGTCTGGACTATATGGTGGATGCATCAAAACATTCTTATTAAACTCGCAATTTTTGACAGGTCATCAAAGAAGTGTGCCCTATCCCTTTGCCCACGATTTTTGAAGCTTCCGGTTATCATACGTGACTCATCATCAACGGTTATGACACGTTTCAAAAAAGGCTAGATTTCATTGCGTTTCAGCAGCGCATCGCAAGTGTTAATTCTGTCTATCATGTTTTTCTCGCTCAACTCATGATGAACCCATATATCGAGCTTCTTTTGGTAGCCAGTCCTAAGTAGATGGTTTAAAGCAGTTTTGCGGTCAATGCCTCTATACCAATATCGACACTGCTGATATGCTTATCTTGCTGGACTTTTTCAAGAATTTTAACAGATTTTTCAATGATTGGACGACCAGAGCGTGAATCATCTATCACATTAAAATTAAGAACGAAAGCGAAGGAACCACTTCCACGCAGCAGATTTTGATAAAGCATCTTCACCGTAGACTGCACAAATTTTTTCACAAGCCTGTGCGAGGTTTTCCCCTTTGTCGTAATATTACTGCAAAATATAGCGCATTTGTCATTATTTTTCTCCATTCCCAAACGTAAACAACTTTCCAACCACTGCAACAATTTCGTTGTTTACACACTAACAGTTACGGTCGAAGTGCCGCCTTCCAATAAGGGTTCAGTGGTATCGCTGCGACCAGTATTGCCAGAGTATTTGCAATTGACCCCATCATTCAATATATGTGATATATGGCCAACTTCAAGCGCGATTTAAAAAATGTAGGCTACAAACGTTCAAACCATTTTCTTACAGTTAGTGACTGTATTCAGTAGCTTTTAAACATGGTTTTCCAACAGTGACATCTTTTATACAACACCTTGACCGACCAATGTATATCCGATGTATGGCCAACTTCACCAATATAAAAACAAAGAATTAAACTATTTTTAGACAACTTAAAAATAAGAAGAGAGTGTGATCATTCACACTAAGGGTTATAAACGTCACTAAGATTTATTGTAGTCGATCTTCCAGGAACAAAACAATGCTGAGACCGACAAATTAAAGATTTCACAGAAAAATACAGTTTTGTTGTTGTTGTTGTTTGTTTGTACAGTTTGTTTTATTGTACTTTCAAAGACCTTAGAAATATTAAATATTATTATTATTATTTTTATTGATTGGGGGAATAGTTTCACTACGACCTTAGGGTCTATTGTTCGCCCTTCATTATGCCTGTAAGGTACAGTGTATCCTCCAGCCCTGCGCTCCTAAGCAAGCTTTGTATGTTGATTGGGCTTAGGTCTTTAAGTTCGTGCTTCCGAGGCCAGTGAGAGCTCAGGTGCTTTCTTCTTCTCCGAGTGACAGCCTCGCATTCAAAATACTAGATAATTTGTATATTGGCCTGTAATTGTTAATGAAATGTTTATTTCCTGCTTTAAAAATAGGTAGAACATGTGATATTCTCCATTAACAATGAACAAACCGAAATTAACAGCCTTATTCCAAGAGTCACGGTGACTAAGACGACAATCGTCTCGGACGAGTCACGACGACGTAACAGACCTATTCCAAGAGTCACGGAAATCGTCTCGTCTTGCTCTTACGTCGCGGTCACCGGACTATACGTTTATTTTACAGCCATTGTTATTTGCCAAAAAGGTTTGTGCATAAGATGCAGATTTTAGTGATGGTAGACGAAAATATTATAATTGAGGTTAATTTCAATTAATGAAAACCTTATAAATTTGTTTTTTTTGGCAACAAACGTTGACAAAATATAGAATAAACTTGGCAAATTATATGTAGATTGATATAAGTGCTATTGTATATTATTTCGTTTAAATTGTAGCAAAAAATTGTTTTTCTCTTTTTGTTAGTTTGCAACCATGAAGCAAATGGTAAACAAAGACAGTTTCAATTCCACGCGGAGAATTGAGCAATCTTAAAATGCTTTTATAAGAGTTTTTAAACAAACACTTACATAAAACATAAAACAATACACTGCATTTTTATTTTAAGCGTTGAGTTGTGCGCGAAAATATTGACTCTGTCGATTAATTTTTGGTTGTGGAAATTTCGTGAATTTTGTTTCCTTTCCTAGAATCATTATAAAAATTATCAGTTTCATATACAGTCGAACTTCCCTATAGTGAATCTCCACGGGGACAGACTATTATTTCACTATATAGAAACTTCATTATACAGAAATATTTTTTTGTGTGTTCTGTGATTCTGTGTTCTTGATTTGAGTTCATAATAAGGAGAACTTCATTGTATAGAAGTTCACTATAAGGAAGTTCGACTGTATGTAGCTACATATAACTAAAAAAAATATATAAAGCATAAATACGAAGTCCAGCTTTACATTGTGCACTAAATTAATTTATGTTTTGTATGAGACGACAACTAAAAAGCACTCGTCTTATTTAAGACGATAATCGTCTCTAAATCGTTTCTTAGAATACCTCAAGACGACCAAAGTTTACGTCGTTGACGATTGAGAGACGATTTTCAAGACGACCGTGACTCTTGGAATACCAAAGACGAGTGAGAGACGATTTAAAGACGATTTAGACACGATTTACAGACGACCGTGACTCTTGGAATAAGGCTATAAGAGAAAGATTAAAAACCATAACCAAAGGACAAGAAATCAAATTCAAACATTTCTTTCAAATAAAGGAACTAATACCATATACCAATACCACAGATTTGTAAGAATTGCTCAGTAAAGAAAAATGCCTTCGACAATCTCTTTATTATTTAATGTTAAACTACTAATATTTAATAAATTATATTTGAATTATTGCTCAATTTGAATGAATATAAGCTCAATTTAATAGTGTCAATATTTAGTTCTAACACAGATATATACACTGGAAACAGTATCACGAATTTAGGAAAGATCCAGTAAACAAAGTACACAAGTCAAGTCATGGTATTGGTTATATTACAAATTAAAGAGATAATGAAAATTGTTCTCAAATTAATGCGAATTTTTCTATAATAATGTCAGAAAGAGGTGATATCGATTTAACCGCCCTGACTTCTGCCTTTATTGGTACTTAAAGGAGAAGATATACTTCAACATGCCAATCAAAACGCCGCTGCTTAATGCTGAAAACACATGTGCTTATAATATGCATATATGCATGCAGTGCTGCAGTAAACACATGTGCATCTATTTTCGTTGACGTTTCTATGCACATAAATTGAAACTTTGATAACAATATAAGCAGATAGAAAGCAAGAAATGTTGGCAGTACCGATAAATTTTTCACTTATTGGAAGCATTGTTGTATGCATCCAAATTTAAAATTGAAACGTCGTGTGTGGTATTTCCACATGCATATTGCTTTACATTCTTTCGGACCTTGGAATTATTTGGCTGCATGCATATTATATGAATATGTGTTTTCGCGATGAATTAACATCAAAGCTGTGTCGAAATAAGAATGAAAGAATGTGCATGTACAGCAGATCCATTTGGATCCAGATATAATTGTTAACTAAGTAAAACCTAATAGAAAAACAATATAATGAATGTTTAACCTTCTTCATATCCATTAATAACATATGGTAACAATAAATAAATATAAAGTATTTAAAATAACACTACATATTTCAAGAAAGGTAACAAAAGGAATAAGAATATAGATTTTTGCAATTTCTAACAATAGTGTATAATTATAAAGCGTAGAATTATATTTTTCCTTTTCGACATTTACAACTAAACCAATTAATATTGATTAACGTTAAATTAAAATTTCAAACAGGTTAAAAACTTGTTACGCTTATTATTTTTGGTATTAAATTAATACCATTTCAAAGTACGTTCTTTGCAACACTGTGTGATCATCCCCTTCAAAACTTCAGCTTTTGCATCAATTCAAGAAGACGCCTTTGCATTGTATTTATTAAAGGGTGACTTCAGTCGATACGAAATTTTCTTGCTAACATCATATATTTATTTCACTTCGATTTCGGGTACAAATTATGGTGATTTGTACGAAGAATGGTTTAGTGAAGAAAAGAAATATGTTATTACAATATGAACTAAATTAATGTCGAAGTTTTTCTGTTACAAATCGACCTCATCGAGTTTCGGTAAAGTAAAGTGGTCTAAACTTCCTAAACACAGTCTGGTGTTTGTCGTCACATTTTGTATGTATGCGTTGCATTGCAGTGGAAAAATAACATTTTTGCAAACGATATGTATGGTATTTTATAGACGTGCTAATGCTAATCAATAATATACTTAATACTCACAATACTCACTCCAAGAATCGCCTTGAAATCTTGTATAAACGTACAAACGTTTCATGTCAATATTAAAGATTTATCAAATCCTTCAATAAATTATTGTCTTAACTGTCCTGATATTTACATATGTGCATACGTATTCCTCATTCTACCTGCTAAAGAGGGCGTTTTTCGCTAAAATGCTTACGTCAAATGATGTTTTTTGGTGAGTTTTCAGCAATATACATACATACATAAACTTATATAAATTAGATAGAAAGATATTTATACACATCATAATGTATTCACACAAATGCGACAAAAATCGATTCTCAAGGCGATTTTATTTTACGGGTTACCAAATTTACCCGTAAATAAATAATACATATATAGTTATATAAAAAAATTCTATTGCCATAATCCATAGGATTGATTTAGTCCTGCGATCTAAATTTTTTATGAAAATACCGCGAAGGAGATATAACGAAACCATTACCTTTTTTGCGTCATTAGCCATAGTTTACAGATTTTCTTAATTCCTTATGGCATGATAATGTCAAAATACCTATTGTTTAATACTATTCACAGTGGGATATGTTATATATTGCATATATATATGGTATATGTACACCACCTCGAAAATCACCTAGTGTTTTTTATAAAATTTCGCGCGGCAAGATGTAGATAGATGTGAACGCATTGGTTTTATAATTTTAAAAAAAATGTTTTTACTACCTAACGTTCTAGGATACTGCGACATTGATGATTCCTGCTAAAATTGGCAAGTGTATGCTCATTGCTTTGAAGTCTTTATGTACACAAAAAGCCAGTACTTCACAGTTGCATATATGGGCTTGAATGGATGCATACATATAAGCAGCTCCTTGGTTTTAACTGAGCTCTAAAATATTATATTTCGAAAATTAACTCGGAACAAATTTATTATCATAGCCAAATTTTATAATATAAACGAAATTAGTTATTATTAAGAAAAAACTAAAAACTTTAAGAGTCTTTAATCTTTTAATTTAATCAGTCCCGTTCATACATTTTGACATTTATATTGAAATGTTGTTTTTGTTTTGAATATGGGTTTTATGTTTTTGAATATTGTTTTTGTTTTCAAATCAGCTTTGCGCTTCCAATATTTGTGTATTTTTGAACTCAATTTCGTATTCACAATAGGTTCTGAATTACCAATTAAACACAACTCCCAGGGTGGTAAAAGAATTTTAGAAGAAATACTACAGAGATTAAATTATAATCTCGTCAGTGAAGACATTCATTTTTGTATGAGTAATCATTAAGGCGGACGGATTGACCCTTCGGAGTCCCTGCCAAGGAGGTCAAAAAATGTTCTTCCGCGTGCTCACGTCCAGTGTATATGAGTTTTATTGTGCAATTGTCTCGTTTTTAAAAGCTAAAACCGCCTATTACCAAGCAAGATAACTGAATAGGTAAACCGTTTTGGTTTTCTACCACACCGTCAAGAAATTATGGGGTGAGCTATTGACAGGGATACCAACGACTCATGATTATTATTTGTTTGATTAATATATTTGATTATATAATATATTTGATTTGATTTGATTAATATTCAACAAAACATGTTGAATACGTTGGCATCTCTTTTCTCTTAAAGTTTGATAAGTTTAAAACAGCTGACTACATTTGTGAATCAACAAAGTTTTATGAAAATTTACTTCCTTTCATTTTCAAAATATTCAATTTTGTGCAACAACATGACTGCAAACAGTTTCTATGCTCATTTCCAGAAGGATGTGCATGTGTATGATTTTACAAATCATATTTCTGGCTTAGTGCTATGAAGGACAAGAGTTGCATTCCTCTCTCAAAAAATGACTGAGTTTTGTAAACAAACTTCTGAGTTGTCGAAATGTACTTTCACGTTTTGAAAATTGCATGCATTTTGTTTTTGTAATCTACTAAATCTAAGCCTGATTTTACTAACCCATTCAAAGCGAAAAAAGGTTTCCAGTCTTGTAGTCGTTGGTCCCTGCTGCTAATCTAAGTCTTAATAAGATGGAGCAAGTCCTTATCGGTGTGAATCAGAACAACAACACATTAAACTTATACTTCTATTATTAATAATACGTACTTTCAAAAAAAAGATAATATGTATGTGAATACATATATAAAAAAAGGATATATATATTACAGAATATTACTATGCATTATTGGATCAATTGAACGACGAGGTCAAACGGCCGCATTTGCCAGAGAAAAAACTCTTGTTTCACCAAGACAATGCTCCAGCGACTATTTCCTCTTTACCTGTCTGAAGCAGTCAGCTGGCTGGCAAAAAAATTTAACTCGAATGAGGAGCACAAGTCGGAAACAAATGTCTATTTTGAGAAACTTGACGCCGAGGGACTGAAACCGGTATCGTAATTTTAGGGACCGTTACATTACTCTAGATGGAGATTATGCACGATCATGCAAAAAACGTTTTTTCATTGTCAGGCCAAGGACATATTAACAAACTATATTAACAAACTTCTTCACTTCCAAATTAGTATGCAATTTTTATCATAGAATGTGTTCCATGCTCATTCAGATATGTAGCACAGAATTTACGCAGACTTGCTACTTTAACCAGAATGTTCCAGTTTTTCTAAGTTAATTTTTCAATGGATAATAATTTTTCGAATGGACCATGATAACTGGTTATTAGTATATATATTTTATGAGTGTCAGTCAAATCAGAAGAGGTGATTGCATTAAAAAACAATAAAAAATCCTACATTTTCTGTATTATATGACACTGACGAAAACTTGTAAATAGACGATATACAATGACGCGATACTTATACTAGACCACAATACTTATACTAGACTTATTGTATTATTATTGAAATTTATGCAGTAATTGCACAACACAAACTTGATGGACAGGTTAGTTGAGAGAAACATTAAACAAACACAGTATCCTTGTGCAGGTGGGCATTCGAACCCACATTAGGGTTAGTAAGTGAGTAAGCCGTAGCTAAATCAAGGATCGTACATATAAAATAAAACCAGTCTGCAATACTAAAAATCTCCATATTTCGATATTTCTATTTCATTCAAAGTTTAGTGACGATTCAAACCCCAAGCTAGCTGGCCTCGAGGGGAAGTATTTAGGATTGATTGCTCAAGGGCACTGATCCATTGATAAAATGATAAGATAAGCACGTCCATCCTGATCTCCGACACGATTTACAACGTATGTATACAAAACTCGGAGAAACACAATGCGAGCAAAGAGCGCCACTTAAACTGGTTTTAGGTGAAAGCATTGTAGTTTAGTCGTCGCATCACTTGGTAACTGAAACTATGATGTCAGACTTAAATGTTAATAGGTTGTTAATTTAAAGACTTAAGGCAACAATTTTACGCAATTTGTTAGAAAAATTTGCCTTGTTCTTTACACACAACAAACGAATGTTTAATGTTTGTTTTTATGAAGAGTGCCTTTTTTTCATCTAATGTGATAGAAACTTTTTTAATACAGTTTCGTTTCTTTTTCGCTCTCTATGCTTAAATTTGAATGAATATACTTTCTGTAAAATTCAAAGGCGATAAATTGAAATGTATATATGTACATATATAAATACGCCACACGAAAAGTATTCCCTCCCCCTAGCGTGTCTACCGTTTATCCGGTTTCAATGAACGATATTCTGATTTCTAGGTACTTTTCTCTCCTACTGCACAAAAAAGAGGCGAAATCTTACTTGCTTTAGAAGATATCAGCGCTTCAGTTCAGTTATTCCATACTTGAATAACAGAAAAAAAACTGACGAATTAAAAAGAGAAAGAGAATAAAAAGGAGAGGACAGGGTTATCCCTTTATAGACTCTAGGAGGTTTTTTTAAAAATAAAAACACACTTTTTGGAACAAGTCGCATAGTGGCGTAGCTCCGATTTTTTGTTGCTTTTGTTGTTGATGAACTCGCGCGATTTTTCATAACAATTTTTCGTAATGTCTCATTTTCCCAAATAACTAAAATTTGTATAAAAAGAGTTTCATACTTACGTGAGTGTGAGCTTTAAAATGAATTTTCTCCTAAACTCCTGCACCGATTCCGATGATATATATTCAATAAAAAGGAAAGGATCCTCTACTTAATATTGTGATAAATATATAGGTCAATTATGCATTTTGAATTAAATGAATTTTGAAAAGCATTAATCTTTATGCAAAATTCGTCAAACATTGTCATAGGAAATGTTCAGTTCGTGGAATTGAAGTTGGGTCATTAGCCAAATTTTAACTAAAAGCATCGATGTTTTCATTCAACCGAACTGTTTTTGATCTTCCAGACTTTAGTCTATTATGAACAGACCCAGTTTGGAAACAAACCAAAACTTACAAATTTTTTCAATTTGAGTATCAAAAATTAATTTTGTTTTGCAGGTGTTTTCAAGCTATTTTTAGACGATCAGTCAAATTGAATTTTATATTAACATTGCTTATTGAATTTGCCGGTCGTGTTGAAGTAAATGTTGAGGAAGTGACTATCTCCGCTTCACACACTTATCAAAAAGTTGGTCACCTATTTTAACCGACTTAAATCAATGAAACTTATTGTGGAAAAAATAAATTTTCTCAACAACAACCCAAATTTTTTTCAACACATCTAAATTAAATATTTCCCGATGAAAAACATTGGATAATAATTACGTAAGATGTTGCTAAATAAATTGAGCAGAATATGTATATTTGTAAAGTTAAGTAGGATAGTCCATTTCTAAAATGCGAAATAATCGCATTTTATAATGGTTTTCATGTGCGTACCTCCGTACCACGTTAGGTGAGGTGTTCATCTATTAATCCTCAGTTCGCATATATGTAGGTTCGAATTCCGAATGCGCGTTAAGTTAGACTACTTAAAAACAAATTGGTTTAAGTCAGAGGTTTAAGCACAGAGCACTAGAGACTTAACAGGAAACAATGCTGGGTTCGATGGGATACAGTTCGATCGAGAGCTACATGGACACCCATATATGTACCTTATTGGTTCGCGCTCTCGGATAGCTTTCCAAGGTATTAAAAAAACGAATCATAAACTTACAGTAGTACAAGACCGAAAAATCTGTTAATGAGACCCACTTTCCCACATATGGAAAATAGAGTGGTTTATTATAATATAAAGACAAAATAAACAATTGGGGAATGCGGTTGTTCTTCGTAGTGATATATGTAAATATGTACAGTACCACCTCCCTAATCCGGACACTCGCTAAGTCGGACTATCCAATAATCCGGACATTTAAATTTTTCGGCCAGTTTTGTTTCTCAGTAAAATTTCTTCGTTATTTTACCGCTAGACAAAATAAGCATTGTGTGTGAGAATTAAAGAATGTGTAAAATATTTTAGTTTACTTGAGTTTGCGTGGAGTTAAGACGTAAATATGGCTCCCGTAAATAAACGACAACATAAAACATTAACGTTGGCAGAAAAGTGCAAAATATTGGATACAATTGATAGTGGAAAATCAATCAGACAATTGGCAGTAATTGCTAACCAAAATATTGAAGAACTTGATAGTTCTCTGGAGGAGTCTGAAAATGCTCAAAACAAAGTCTCACATAAAGAGACAAGTGAACTGTTTTCAAAAGCTATTTTATGGGCTGAACAAACTAAAGCGACAGATAAGGATATTTTATTTTTATAAGAATTTAAAAATAAAGCTGACAAATTACATAAAGATACATGTATTAAAACAAAAATAAATTCTTATTTTTCAAAATGAATATTTTCGGTCACTTTTAGTATGTTCCTCTATGTTTCAGTAAATTAATTAAATACAAATTAATTCTTATGAGTACTTATGTTTCTTTTCAGTAATAAAAATAAATAATATAGATGTACATATATGTATTACGTTTAAAATTTAATTTTAACTCTAGTCCGGACGATCCACTAATCCGGACAGATATAGTTTCAGCATCTGGATTTCAGCATCTCCCCTCGGATTAGGGAGGTTGTACTGTATATAAGTATGTAGAGAACTCAATTGGTTTCCCACACGTATCACGCACACCCAAGTGGTACACAGCTGGACAGTTCTCTGAATGACGTAGTTGAAACAACTACAAGACCTTTAGTATCAATTGGGGACCGACCTAGTAGCAATCTGCCTGCAATCATTAAATTTATGAGATTCTGCTCTATATTTGAGGACTATCTAGGAGGGCTAAGGGGAACGGGTTGGGAGTTAACACAATATGTAAATGAAAAATATTGCAAAATAGCCCTAATTATAAAATATGGCCAAAATAGCAGACTATTGTTATACATAATTTGTACTTTTAATAATAAGCGATATCAGCTTTGATGTGTACATATTCTTAACTGACTTGCACTGTAGCATATTCGTATTTCGTACGAGTATATGGATGTATATGTGTATATACTGAGCCACCTGTAGGTAGTCTGCAAATTTAACATGCCTTGGTATCAACATACGTATATTAGTATTTATTAAGAAATTAGAACATTCACGGAGATCCGGAGGAACAACAAAATAATGAATAATGAACAATGATAATGAAGCTCTTGTGCTTTAATGTTAAAAATTATAAACTGTGTACTCGCAGTCAGCAGTCAATTGTCGTTTTTGCTGTTGCTTTATTCGCATTGAACCTACTGACTGTAGAGTGAGTCACTTGAGCGCAAACGTGAGCACAATTTTTGTTGTTTGTTGCGTTCGCATGGTACCCTGCACCATAGAAGATCGTGAATACGAGTACGTATCTGTATATACAGCTCTTACATTAGTGTTCATTTGACTCACAAGCTTTTAGTTGCACTGTGCATTACTTAATACCCAGCAACTCACAAACTTTTTTACAATTTTGAGAGCAGTTCAAATGGTTCGTAAACATTGACGTGTAGAAATTTAATTCGAACATTGCTACATCCGACTGATAGATGTCAATTTATGAGCGCTACCTAGAAACGTAATATGTATGTATTTAAATTTGAATATGTCAAAATGTTTGCACGTATGTTACACAAAATTTATTTTGCTTTACTACTCAATGGCAGTGTCAGTATTTTTAACCAAAAAATTATTACAATTAATATGAGATATTTTGAAAAATCGTTGGCTGTGACTAAAAAAACCGATGTATAGGCACCTTGAACGAAATTGTCAGTATGTTGCAGACGTGATGTCATTCTCCTCATTCATTGCGTAATATTCTGCTCCATCATTCTTGGGTGACTGAAAATCTTTCAGGCTTCCGAAGCTCAAGGTTTAGTTAGCTGTATTTTTTACGTACTTCGAAGTACTTTCTTCGAAAATATGTACTTTAAGGGTTGCAGGGGAATCAAAACTATTTCCAGCGTCTAGGAGCTTCATTTTGATTCTGTTGGAAAGTAGGTATTTTTGAGGGCTTTTATTTTGGAAGATTTTTTGAACTGATTTAAATAAGATTTTAACTTTGTGATCGATTAAGATAGTTTAAGAATTATGAAGAAAATATACGAAATTTTTAAAAGTGGTCCGTAAATACTTCATTATATGTTAATAAACAAATATCAATTGATAGGAAGGTATTTACAGCTGATACATGATCCCATAAGGCAGATATGGATTTTGACGTTCAAAGTACGTACAAAGTACGGCGAATTGGGCTTTCAGTCAATATATTATAATTTTTCTCAAATACATTTGTACATATGTGATTTATGTATATAAATATACAATTACGTAACAGAAAGAAGAAGCCCGCGAAGAAACCGAAAGAAGCGATGAATAGCAATGTTTGTGAGCCTCTGCATCAGAATACAAAAGCTAAAGAGTCAAGCAGCTCAGACATTTTTACTTTGTTTTGAGTTTGAGTTTTCTTAAATTTATTTACATGGGAGCGCATTCGTATTTGTTGTTGGCGGGCGCGCTGCAAGTGTGTGCGTTCCAACACGGTAATACTGGTAAACACACATGGGTAGCCCGTAAGTCTAAACAAGTGGGCAACCTTAGTCTGTTCGTGTTTCGTGACTTGTACGTATGGCGGGTTTTGTGGTTTCGATCGGTAGATGGCATCAATTCAGTAAAAGAAATAACGTTGAATAAAAATGCAAAATACAACTGATAACTAAATAACGTTCCTCTTTCTAATTTGAGAGAAAGAGTCGGATTTTTTTGACTGATTTGAATGATAATCGTACGTGCATACGTGTTGTCGTTGGCTTCCAGCGGAAACTGGTGTTTTTTTCGTTGTGTCCAATGCAATAAAAGACATGTATTCCATTTATACATATGAGACATATACTATATATATATACAGTCCAAATTTAAAATATTAATAAAACTAGTTGTATTAAGGCCACCTTCTGGCCTCCCCCATTATAAATATGCACCATATACATATATGGTATATACATAGATATACATATATATGTATATATATACATCGTATATAAAATATTCATGAATAAAACTCTTCATATGAATTAATATTTATACATACATACATTATGTACTATTACTATTATTAAAGAGCGTTGTTAACACTTATCCACGATGACGGTGAAGTCGCATTACATCTAGGACAAAAATTTAACAACCATCGACTTTTGCCCAGCATGAACATCGTCGCGTTAAAATCAAAACTTCCTCTTCCGATTCTGCCTTGAAGTTACTTCTTAGATTTCATACAGTCGTGGTTAGACTTTACCTAAGTTAAAACATGTGTCTTGGATTTACATTTTGAATACGTTTGAAACTCCGCTGTACGAATTGTGTGCATTTGAGTTCAGTGCGTTTTAATTAAACAAGTGCCTTGCAACAGCTGCAAATTGTCGCGTATCTAAATAGAGACGGATTCAGTGACACAATATTATGTGAGAGGCAGATCTAAACATCTTTTTAACTAATATGAAGTGGAAACTTCGTGAAATATTCTGTGGTTCCAATAGATTTGTATTTTTTAAAAGTTATACTGTCTTCGTAGTGGTGTGTAAGCAACCATTTTAAAGTACATTTACTGCCAGTTCAACAAAGTTGCAAGGTTGATTTACAGACTAACTAGTCGCAATAAATTTACGAATACAGATGAATTTGGAGCTCGGATAAATATTAGAAAGTTACTGGGACTATATGTCCGTACAGAGTAGTTTAAAAAGCCGATTTGTTCTTTGACTATTTACTCTGCACACAGCGATTTCCAACTAGTTCTCTTGTATTATTCTCTGCCTTATTCTACGCAGCATAAGTCTGGCTAATGCTTTTATGGTGTATGTATATCATATGTTAAGCTGACCTAGAAAGCAAAGTTTGAATTTTTTAACCCATTTTGTGTATAAAACGTATAACAATATGCGGATTGAAATTTGTATAGTAAACATTATTTTAAAGTGCACCAACTCTGAGTGAAGAACAGTCATAGTGCTACATATATTAAATAAGAGTCTATACGAAAAAAGTTCCGAGAAATTGGCGAAGCACAGTTCGCTGTTTCATCGTGATAACGCTGCAGCAAAACTGGTTAATTCGAATTATTAATGGCATTAAAACTCGTGACACTAACTACATTGCGAATTAAAAACATATTATCCAGTCGATTCTCCGGATTCTGCTTTTTGCTCTTGTAATTTCTTTGCAGACATTTTGAAGATTTGTAACGAGAGACTTCGTAATTTTCCAACGAATACATTTTTCTGTTCACATTTAAGAGACTTTTGTCTCTTGCTAGACCGTGTTTTAGCCCTCGTTTACAAATATACTCGATCACAATGTTACTTATACATATCGTCGGCTTATAAGGAAAACTGACTTTCTGTAGTATGAATTAATGGCATGGCATATATTTAAAGCCTCGAGTAACACGGTTTCGATTACCACGAAACTAATTGACCGTTTTATTCGAGGGATGCCTGTACTACATATGAGCACCATAGTTCTAAATGTACTGAGATCAGTTCTGACGCACAACGACAATTTCATTGTTATTTCAGAGTTCTTCTTCTCTTAATCTTTTTACGCGTTTTTTAAGTAAGTAAACCTCTTAGAAAACTCTCCTCTCCAAATACAAAGGGGGCAAATACTTTTTTTCTTGCCTCCAACTCTCTGGCTTCTACTATGTGTACATATAATATTTAATAATGAAAATTTAGCTTAAACTTTCTTGACTTTTATTGTTCCGTCTCTGAACTTTCATAGTTATTTGCAAGTGTTATTTGCACAACCTCGAGGAATACATTACAAATACAGGTGTCCAGTAATGGTAAATGTAAGTCTACTTGTAGTTTCTGTATTGACTAACAGTTTGAATACATTAACTGTTTGAACGGATTAAATCGTTCGAATACATGAACCAAATTCAAATACCATAGAGTGCAACTACTTGAATTTTTGTATTTCAATACTCTTCATCTGCTGCTCGTTAAAACAAAGAAGTACCATATGTCAAAAAAAAACGAAAACCATCGCGTTCATTATGAAATAGCGCTTTTCGTAATTAATATTATTATCGTTGATCGTTCTTCCCAGGTTTCTTGTGCTACAACTATTTTGCAAGCTTTAAAAGAAAATTTCAGAAAAACACAGAATGAAAACCCAAAAGTGAAAGCAAAGGTACAAGTATATTGCTTGAACATATATACATGAATATGTATGTAAGTATAGCAGTGTTCGACGATAGTCTTGTATTAGTGTAGTTGTGTTTGCTGAAGTGTGTGAGATGAAATTATTTTCACCAATACATCAAATTCCTAAAAAGCAAATAAAGTTGTTACAATATAAGATAATTCATTTAAAGATGACAACACGAATGTTGTGTCGCTTTAATAATTGACATTTTGTAAGTCACTTTCTTAGAAATTTTTCTATCCTGTATATACAGGGTTACTTAAAGTAGACTACATATAGGAAGCTTTTTTTAAATAAAAACATATTCTTAATTTTATAGGCTTTTTAATTTAATTATCACATATCATCTATAACAATTACATACGTGTGAGAAACGATGTCTGCTAAATGACCGCGACCACGTTTACAGAGATCGATTCGGAAATCTAAATTTTCGATTACATTTTGGCATATTTGCTCGTTTTATTCAGGAATTTCATTTCTAATGTTGTTTTTCAGTTCATTGAGTGTTGCCGTTACATTTAGTTAATTTAATATAATTTTAAGCCCTAAATAATCAGTAATAATTTCATTATAACGTGCAATATTCACTGTAACTGCATCTTTCGACCAAAATTCACATCAAACAGGAACTTTGTTTGAATGAAGTGATTTTTTTAATGGCTCTTGGATTAAGAGCCATACACGCCCTGCAATCGAGTACGACTTCATTGTTAATTGTCTATCATTGTCGGTTAGAAATAAAGTGTCGAGAAACAAACATGGCGCTTGGCAGATATTCTCAAATAGAAAAATAAGATAATATAATTAATAATAATAATAATATAATTAATCAATTATGTATTTACAAACTTTTCTTCAATGGAATCTAGCCAGCGATTTCCGTGAAGATATCTGACGAATTTCGCTCTAATGACGTTGATCATTGACGAATCTTCCGCGCGTATGGCCGCTTTCAGAGCGGGAGCTGCTCCGGAGCGCTCAATTGTTTTACTGCCTTTTAACGCGCTTGATGCCAATATGTTACGTAAGCCACTTTACCGAGCGAACAATTTTAAGCTACCTTCTGCTTCTATGCTCAGTAGCAGCTCAGTAGATTCTGAACGCGGCAAATGTCACTTTCAAATTGCAATTCAGAAAAACCTTTGAAATTTAATTAAGGAGTACAGTATGAAATGGAAAATATGGAATACCAATATATTTGGCCACAGATCTGCACATAGGTACACATTGTAGGTCGATATCATATAGAAATAATTTTACTAAAATAACAAGTAAAAAAAATACAGAATGCAGTATAATTTATAACTTGAGCTCTTATCTTAAGACTAACGTGAAAATACAAATGGTTTTCTTAGTTTAGCTTCGAGATTTTCAGTTCTATCATCTTCAACTTAGGATAATGAGAGTCTACCTAGATATTTAAACAGTCGTTATTTTTTGCAATTGCAATTTTTCTGAAATAGAATTTAAAAATGTGTGAAAAACGAACTATTTTATGATCTTCAATAGTGATAAATCTTTAAAAAATGTCACAAAACTAATGGAATTTAAATAAGAAATAAAAACCAAAGAAAACACAGTAAAAAGGCCGTAAAAAACGAACGGGAGTGAATGAAAAGGGAAGAAAAGGATATGACAGATGCAGATCTGTATGGCAATGCAATCTCCGAATCCTTTTTAAAATATGGCAACGAAAAGCAACCAC
The DNA here is from genome assembly GCA_949629155.1 of Myopa testacea. Classification (NCBI taxonomy): domain Eukaryota; kingdom Metazoa; phylum Arthropoda; class Insecta; order Diptera; family Conopidae; genus Myopa; species Myopa testacea. The sequence goes on along the minus strand of OX451348.1, from coordinate 6,704,270 downwards.
CAATTGTTGTTGTTGTTGGCGACGGTCGTAGTCGAGTTCGAAGGGTTGTTCGAACTGCAACACGTCATGTGACTGTGGTGAGTTACTCAACACGCCACAAGGAATCGCGCACGCATACTTCGCATCATGTGACCACAGTAAGGTAAGAAATTGAAGTCGAGATTGTTGGCTTGTTCAGATCTCTGTAAACAGAAACACAGCGTACTCTGCAGAACATTTTATTATTAAATGCTGCAAATTTGCAGAAAAGACATGTTCTTAGGGGACCTTCATTCGTAGCATGTACTTTCCACTCATTTACAATTTCTTAATTCAACCAAATATTCTAAAATTCAAGCTATGTATATTAATTTGTCGATATAATTTTATAATATGTGGTCGATTGTATGTTAAGGGTAATAAGCTCAAATTTACAATCTACTTTTCAACCTATCTGCCGAGCATTTTTAGGCAGCAAATATTTATTTAGTGCATTATTTAAATAATCAATCATATACAATCGTTTGATACTGGAAAAATTCTTTTCGTGGACTTACTTTATGACAAGTTTTAGGTGTAACATACATGAAATCACTTTTAAATTCGATAGCAAACACATTTAACTCAAAACGGTAAACAAGCTAAAATCAATACCTTTTCATTTTCATATAAGATTAAAACAAAAATTTAGACAATTAATATTTTTAAGATTTCTGTGAGTGTACTCATATTCATCAGGTAGTTAGATGTGTGGTAGAGGGTCCATAACGGAAAATAAAAAATTAAATTTAATCTGTTAACCTGCAGTCATACGATCTCAGGCAGATGTTTTCTTGTGTTTTGTTTACTGGTCGGAATGAAATGTGTTGCATGTACTCATTCTTCTCATATGTATTCGTACTTTAAAGAGTGTTGGTTTTTTTCGTGTTGTGGCACATATAATTTCTGAACAAGGATTCCGCAAACTACCTGCGTTTCGAATGCCAGGTGCAAGTCTCCTGCAATAATAAATGCTAATGGAAAGAATTCGGTATACTGTATGTGTACATCCCTGCCTGTGAATTATTGGAATACACAATAATGTTATGGGATCATAATGGCAGCAGCAATCTTTAGAAACTGAATTACGATTCTGGATCATTTATATTCGAGTTTTAACTCGTCAAGGATTTCGTCAAGGAACATACATTTTGTGCATCTTATGTTCGTGCATCTTATGCTATTTCGGTACAGATTTTAAGTGTATGTGTGTGTTTGTGTGTGTGTGTGTGTGTGTGTGTGTGTGTGTGTGTGTGTGTGTGTGTAAAAAGTAGCTGCTCGCGCTGGTGTCCTCAAAGCAATCCACACTTCCGAAACCAAAGGCACGTTCTTCGTTTAGTTAGCATAGATTCTTTGTCGTGGTTGGATATCAATTTTGGAGAGAGAAATTCAACCAGACCATTAACAATGTACATTATAAAAAAATAATAGTTTCAACAATATCATCATTAAAGCAGCTGCCGAAATTTTATCAACAAAAATTATCCCTTCGTCGGTTGTGCCTATTAAAATGTAAAATATTAAAGCAATCAAAATGATTATTTGCATATCCGGATTTATTATTGGAGAAAGGTACACTTCTTTTAATCATTATAAATATTCGTTCCTTGAGTTTTGACGTGGAGCCCCGGATAATATTTCTTATTGCTGGAATAGTTTCCAAGCTAATTTAGCTGGCTTCTAATGTTAATTTGAATAGCACAATTTATCAGTTTTAAGTGTAGAAACAATAAAAGGAAAACATTTCGATTAGAATTTAAAACCTTACATTTTTGTTGTATTTTCTGATATATTTATCTACACCCCGTGCCAAAAAAAACCGCAGTAGTAATTTAGATGAATTTAGTAGATTTCCGTGTAATAGGTGAAAAGAGGATAGTTGGATATTTTCTACGTAATTATAAAAAAGAGATAACAAAATAAAAAGAGTGGATTTTTTTGTTTTTTTTTTTCTATATATAAAACGTCGAAATATTCTTGGAATCCAAAACTTGGTTCGCTTTTCTTCTTTTATTTTATTTTTTCCTCAGTATTTTGTTATTCCTCCTTTGGCCTTCAATAGAGCTTCCACTCTTCTAAGAATTGATTCGTAGAAATTTTGAATTTCGGTTGTGGTTTCTTCATCGTACCACACTGAATTTATAACAATGTTCATCTCCTTGAAGGATTTCGGTGACTTTTCTTGGATATTTCGTTCCATAATTCTCCATAAATTTTGGATGATATTGATCTATAACATTGTTGTTAGGATAACAACAATGGTCTGGATTGTTTCCAGGACATTGTTGTTATCCTAAGCTTTTCTTTGTATTGTGCTACCTGTAAACACAAAATGTCGATTTGGCACTATTGGGTAAGAATTACAAATTTACTTACAGAGCTGAGCCATGGCCAGAAAGACGATAGTCCGTCTTTCTTTAGTAAAATTTTTTTTATTTTTCCGCATTCACGGAGCAACAAAATCCGCCCTATATTATATGTATGTTATGAAGTGCCATACCATAACATGCTGTTGGAAGAATACACTTATCGGAATATCATTCGAACTGTCGCCTTTCCATTGCCCCCCCATAAATTGGAAATAAATGAATCAGAGTGTAAGACCTTTCTTGGTGAAGCCAAACTTTTCACATTCTTTGATAGTTGTAGGCTCTGAAAGATTAAATATATTTAATATTATTTAATATTTCCATTATTTCTATAAAAAACGTATGTACATAATAATGTTTGAAGCTTTATAAATGTATGCGATGTACATAACATATATATAATACTTCTTATTCTTGCTATACTTTTGTAATTTGTATTCCTTATGATATATGATTTCCTTTTTGTTTTTCCAGTTTTCCTCAAAAGACTATCGATAGGTCTGATTCAGTGCAATATACTATCGCTGCTCCAGCATGCTCTGCATCCTCAAATTCTACGTCGTCGGTTGGTGTTGAAGGCGCTTACATTTACTTACAACAACAATACGCTCCCTCAGCTGGCTCTTCCAATTCGTCCGTTGCCATAAACTATCCACCCGCTACACAACAACAGCACATGATTTATCAGTACCACCCTTCGTGCCATCAACAAATAATACAACAGTCCACGAACATTGGTAGCAGCACCAATTCTTCATTATGTTCGTCTCCACAAGTAATGAATGCTGTAAGTCATTACAGCCCTCATCAGCAGTACCATATTCTTCCTGGACATCACCATCACCACCACCACGGCGGGGCTGTGGTCATTGCTGGCAGTGGTGTTGGCATTGGCGGCGCAGTATCATCGAATATGCATAAAAAAAATTCTATCAGAAATGGAGGCGAAGTTCTTAAGCGATCCAGGGCACAAACGGCGTAAGTAGTTTCCTGAAATGTTATAAAATATTTTATTTGTTGATTGTTTCTGTACAATGAAATATATTTGAATTTATCTAAATTTGTGTTCTCTGAACTGATAAAGATCAACTTAACAACAAATTATTATTGTCGATCTTTTGAAAGTTTTGAAACTTATCCGATTTATACCGGAATAAACTATAACTATTAATAATAAACTATTAAATTTATGTAAATAATAATTTACATAAATTTAAATACGGAAAATGAAACTTTTATTTTGAAACGACGGAATTTATATTTATATTATATGTTTAGAAGTAGCGTGTATATTTTTGTACTTAATTTCGACCGAAATTTACCGGTTATATTCACGCTATCAGATGACCATTAATTTTATCTCAAATATATTAAATACCACGAATAGTAACTCAATTATTCGTGATATTGAGAATTTAATTGAAGCCCCCGTTTTATTAAATTACTGGTAGAACATATCTCGTAGAGAAGTCCATATAATCTAAAAATATTTTTCTGCATCCACAGATACGAACTTTCTCAGGATTTATTAGAAAAACAGATTGAATTACTTGAACGAAAGTACGGTGGCATTTGTGCTCGTAATGCTGCAATCACAATCCAGCGAGCGTTCCGTCACTATATGATGGTCAAAAAGTTTGCCTCTATAACAGCAATGGCAAAAGCTGAAAAACGTTTAAGTCGGCGTATGTTGGTTACGCCTGACGATGATGGCACAGCTTCAAATAACTCTTCGTCATCAGCATACTTCAATGCATCAGAGTCTCAATTGGAGCTCCCACAGACTTCAGCATCCGCCCACTCGCCTATGTTTTCACATCAGCAGCAGCAACCCCGCATTACCATAATGGCTGGGCCACCGGGTGGCACTGGAACACCTGCTACAGCATCGGGCTCCGCAGTCATGTCGTCATCAGCTCGAACACCTCCAACTCGTTCTTTATCTTTACGCGAAAGACGTCAACTCGATTCGAGCTCAATTACACGGAGTCAATCAGGTAGACTTACACAGGGTGTATCGCATGAGATATTATAAAAGGCCAGGACGTGTAGGTTGTGTCGAGACAAGAAAAAGTCGTATGGGAGTGGATCGTTTTCCCGTTTAAGCGGGAGGAACAATTTTCTAAAAACCCGCCATAAATCGGAAAAAGTATATTAAAAATGAATATTATTAACTTTTCTTAAAAGCGGTTTATCAAGTTGTCACCGTTATTATACCCTACACCTTAAGGCTAAGGGTATATTCACTTTGTCACGAGATGTGTAACGCATAGAAACAAAGAAGATAGATATAGAAAAGTATATAAACCCTTGATCGGCGTCACTTCCTGAGTCGATATAGCCATGTCCGTCCGTCTGTCTGTCTGTCTTTTGAAATAACGATCACAGGAGAACCCGTGAAGATATCGTAATGAAATATTCGTTGATATGGTGTGCAGGTTGGTAAGGGGCAAATTCCGTCAACGACCACGCCTATTTTTTACTAGAAATTTTTATTAGAAATGCCTATTTTTTATTAGAACATATGACAACAAAATGTAATTTCTAGGTATTAATTAACATTATCCGTTAATATGATCCGCCCACTTTTATGTTATACAGGCAAAAGAGCGTCTTAAATGGGTTATATTGCTCAATATATAAAGTTCCTAAATAAAACTTTACATATCAATTTATTTTCCAATAAAACATTATTATACCAAAACGTTATTACGCTCTGTAATACGTTACGCAGTTTTACGTATTAACTCATGAAAACAAATTTATTACCACGGAAGTAAGGTTTAAATTTGAACACAATAATAAAACTACTAGCTAGTTTGTTATGAAAGCAGGTAACAACCACGCCTACTATTTATACTCGTCAGTGATTAAATGTGATTATACTGTAGCTTTCCTTATAACTACATATTTCCTCTAGTGTAAGTTTGTATTTCACTCTATAACGTTATTGTTCTGCAATGGAAAAGCGAAATAAATAAAAGTCTTTCGTTCAATTAAATTTTTTCAAAACTTTTAGGTGTAGGATATCTAATATTCGGCCAGGTTGTTTAATATTTTTTTCCGATTTTAAGAAAATGGCCCTTCTCGCCTAAACGGTGGGAAATCGACCCTGCCTTATCCCAAATAATTTTTTTCTTGCTTCGATCCAACCGACACGCCTGTTCATTTAAAGTAGAATATGCAGAATAAATGCAGCTTAGATTTGTATACTTATATTATGTTTAATTTTACAATATATTTTTCAATCTCACAGGTGCCTCAAATGTGGTGGCATGCATCGCATCGCAAGGCAACGCATATGTGCATCCGCATGTTAACCTGTTGCATGCTGCTGAACCTCATTATTATGGTGATGCGACAATGGTTGCAAACAGTCAATCGCAACAATTCTACCCAGCTCACTGTACGGGAGTAAGCTATCATGCCATTTCAAATGACTTGAGCTTCAGTTCAGTTGGCAGCAACAACTCCCACATAGATTCTTCGCTGAACACTTCATGGGTAAGCGTAAGCGGCTCAAACGTGAGCGGTACATCGCCGCATACTCCATACTACTCAGCAGCACAAATATACATGCGCCCTAAAACATTGATTTCAGTCGAAAGGAAGAAAGTGCCGCCAGAGGTACCCAAACGAACCTCTTCAATAACCGCACAACAAGCGGCTCAGCAACACCACCAACAGATGCTTATAATGCGTCAAACACCACTGCGGTCAAATGGTCTTTGCAAAACCGCTGAAAATGGCAGCCTAACTTCTGTGCAAAGCTCTGGCAGTGATTCCAGCGCCACTTCCGCCGAACGCGTAGCCGTAAATAGCGACTTGAGTTCCGATCGTTCCAATTCACCGAACACTTGGAAACGCAGTACAAACCTTAATAGTTCTAATCAATTTACCAGTTCCCCTGAACGAACACTTATGATGTCCACGAATCAACTCGTTAGTGAGCGTGCGCCATGCCAGGTGTTATCTGTAGCTGCAGGAACAGGAACATCCGACGAAAATGTCTCCTCTTCACACACGAGTGCTGCCCAATATGGACAGCATGAACAACAAGATCACCAAATAAATGTAGTAGCTACAACACAAAATTACAAAGTGTCTGAAACTATACGGAAACGACAGTACCGTGTAGGTCTGAATTTATTCAACAAAAAGCCGGAGAAAGGCATAACGTACCTCATACGACGTGGTTTCCTCGAGAACACACCGCAGGGCGTAGCACGTTTTCTAATCTCGCGCAAGGGTTTGTCACGCCAGATGATAGGGGAGTACTTGGGAAATTTACAAAACCAATTTAATATGGCCGTACTGAACTGCTTCGCTTTAGAATTGGATTTATCTGGCATGCAGGTGGATGTTGCACTGAGAAAGTTCCAAGCTTACTTCCGCATGCCTGGTGAGGCACAGAAAATTGAACGTCTGATGGAAGTATTTTCCCATCGCTATTGTCAATGTAATCAGGACATAGTTGGGCGTCTTAGGTCATCAGATACGGTAAGACGACTACTTTGAATGTTCTCAATTAGTTTTTATTTGCTTAGATGACAAATTTGGCTGTTTGAATTGTATTTTAGTAGAATTTACTTCTACTAATTTCTAATTTACTAATTCCCACATACGAAACTTTTCAGATATTTGTTCTTGCTTTTGCTATAATTATGCTGAATACAGACTTACATACTCCAAATCTAAAACCCGAACGACGCATGCGAGTCGAAGACTTTATAAAGAATCTACGGGGTATCGATGACTGTCACGATATTGACAAAGACATGCTAGGCGGCATTTATGAGCGCGTTAAGGCAAATGAGTTCAAGCCCGGAAGCGACCACGTAACACAAGTAATGAAAGTTCAGGCAACAATTGTTGGCAAAAAACCGAATTTGGCTCTGCCCCACAGGCGTTTGGTTTGCTATTGTCGTCTGTATGAAATACCAGATGTCAATAAGAAAGAAAGGCCTGGGGTCCATCAACGTGAAGTGTTTCTCTTTAATGATTTACTGGTTATAACGAAAATATTTAGTAAGAAGAAATCATCTGTAACGTACACATTCCGCAATAGTTTTCCGCTATGTGGCATGGTAGTGACCTTACTCGATATACCGAATTATACATTCTGCATACAGCTGTCGCAAAAGGTCGACGGCAAAAACTTGATCACTTTCAATGCGCGCAACGAGCACGACCGTTGTAAATTTGCAGAAGATTTGAAAGAGTCAATCAGCGAAATGGATGAAATGGAAACCTTGCGTATTGAAGCTGAATTGGAACGACAGAAATCCGCACGCAGTCGTGCTACCGGCAATTCGGAGAATCGTGATAGTGGAGTGGCTGACGTTGAAGTTTGTCCCTGTCCATTCCAAACTCCTCCTACAGTTGATCAGTCAATTTGTGGAGTCGCTGAAGCCTCACAGCAGCTCAAAAGAAGTGCTCTTAGCAATAGTTTGCTAGATATGCATGAACAGTGTAAGTAAAGCACTGAGCCATAGAATTACTTGGTTCTAACTAAACATTTTTCAGTTGGAAATGATAAGCCTCAGCGACGGGGCAGTGTGGGTTCATTGGATAGTGGTATGTCTATATCATTTCAATCTACAACTACAAGCAGTGTTTCCCGCGAAAATGCCGGGATTGTAGCAACAGCCACAAAAATGAGATTTTCTCCCTCAGTTTCAGTCAATGTAGGCGCCACTTGTGGACCCTTCCAACTGTCTGGCTCGGGTTGCAGTCATGCCACCAATTTAACACATCAGCAGTCGGCATTTACACAGCATGCCATCCATCAGCAAATATTGCAATCTCAACAGTCATCTGGGACGGGCAGAATACCCTGTCGGGATCGAAAATTACCCCGTTCTGATGAAAATGGACGATCAACAGACGTGTAAAAAATATCCTTTCTTTACGAATCATATATGAAAACTTCCAATGTTAGCGTATTTTTTTATTTGTAAAATATTTATTTAGTTTTCAGTTCTTAGTTTTAAGAATGGTTTTGTTGGTTTAGTTGATTTATTATTTAAACAAGATTTATTTTTAAACTATTGCACTTTTTCTGATGGATATTAAAATTAATGACTAAAAATACATATACAATTACTTTGTATAAAAATTGAATCGTTTCTTATCATAACGAACATGGTATTATTCCATTGTTTATATCGCTAGCATAAATTTGTATAATAAATATATAATAAAAAGGAAACTTTTCTAAATTTCACTTGCAAATTCAATTTCGTGTATGGTTTTTATTTCTGCCTCAAAAACTTCAGGTGATCGGGAGATTTAATTATAGCAAAGAATGATCGTACATACTTATGAGGATCTCATGAAACATATCCCAGTGGTAAGAATGGCTTCCTGACGTCCTCAAGCGAGTAACTGAAGAGGCCTGTATATCACCTACAGATATCTGGAAACAATGATATACAGAACAGAACCTTATGCTTTGTGGCAATCAAAAACCTCGCTTTGATCCACCTTACTCTATACAGCTACATTCATGCCGAAGTAGTTTGGAATCCATCAGAAAAATCAGTAAGAAATCATCGATGATTTTCAGAGGCGAAATTTACCATTGGGATGGCTAGCAAAACTGGACTTGCAGTTACCAAAGATAACTTTGCTGCCGACGATCTCGAATTCACTACTCCAATCCAAGGCAACTAGAAAGTTGGTTTGCATTGCTTTTATAAATACTCCACTCTTCCATAAGTTAATTTAATAATTATTAAACAATATTTATAAATATTTAATATTTATAACAACAATAATTATTTTCTATGCATTCTCCTTAGTAGCAATTATTTATTGCAACTAAAAGTGACAATGGGTTTTCCGATATACGCACAAAACCCTCCGAAATTTATTCGAAATGCACATTTGAAAGAAGTTGTCATAAATGCAAAATATCTTATACAAATTGGTTTAACACAAATGAAAGCTGCGGTGAGAACCGCCGTTTGATTTTTGTATAGGGTCCGCTATCTTACGTTTTTTTTTTTTAACTAGTGCTTATTTAGTGAATGGTATCACTTAGCTCATGTCTAATTTGACAGATAATTAGTTTTATCCTTCCGCTGAACGAATATGGTTGTGTATATGCTTGAACAACGCTGGGAAATATTGCGACATTACTTTGAAAATCCGATGCCGATTTTGCCAAAAAAATCATCTTTTCAGATGAAGCTCATTTTGATCTTGGCGGGTATGTAAACAAGCAAAATTGTCGCATTTGGGGCACAGAAAACCCGCACGCATACATTGAAAAGCCGGTGCACCCAAAACGAGTCACTGGTACGGTTTGGTCCAGAGTCATAATTGGGCAATTTTTCTGCGAAAATGAGCAAGGAGTGGCCGTTACAGTCATTGGCGATCGTTATCGGGCCATGTTGAAGAGGAGGATATTGGCAACATTTGGTTTCAACAGAACGGCGCTACGTGCCACACAGCCGAAGCTACACTCGCATTTTCAAAAAAAAAAAAGTTATTTGGCGGACCCTATATATGTGAGCACTATATATTAGGTTGGCTAATAAGTTCGTAGCGTTTTATTGTTTCTTTTATCCTAGAACGATTTGTTTACTTTTTGGCATACTTTTTATGTGCATTCCAAAGAGCTCATTCTGCTCTACAAAACTGCGATCATCGTTGTAATAATAATATAATGTTTCACTCTTAGAAATGGAATTTCCAGGAGGCAAAAATCAGCATTTTCGACATCTGCTTTTCTTTGCTTTTCATCGAGGTAGAAAAGCTGCCGCAGCCGCCGGGAGATTTGCGAAATGTACGGAGAAGGTGTCATAGGTGAGTCAACTGCACGAAAATGGTTCGCGAATTTCAAAAACGGATATTCGACGAAGAGCATCTTAAAGCACATTTGTTGTTCGCCAATCAAGCCGCCAATTGGCAGAAAAACTGCGAATTGGCAGCTGTAATCTTCAGACAGTTCTCAATCATCTTCACTTGATGGGATTCGCGGAAAAATTTTGAGCCTGGATGCCTCACAAGCTTACTGAAGAGAATAAAGAAAATCGCCTTCAAATTGCTTTGCAATTCCACGCTCCAAGAACTCAAATGGGAGGTTCTTCAGCATCCGCCGTACATCTCCGGATCTTGCACCGAGTGATTACCATCTTTTCCGGTCACTGTCGAACCAACGTTAGGGGCGTTATATTCGACAACGTTGAAGACCTCAAAATTTGGCTTGACTTCTTCGACACCAGACCGGTCGATTTTTGGCGAAACGGCATCGACAAATTGGTCGAGAGGTGGGAACAGATCGTCAGCAGTGATGGAGAATATATTATTGATTAATTTGTTGTTGTAATTATTGTTTTTCTGTTTATTACATCACTATATATGATATGATATTAATTTTGTCTTTGTACCTGACTCCGACTTATGGGAATATGCACGCATGACCGAAGTATTTAACAGAACACTTAATATATATATATAATGTTTTGTATAATCTGTTATGATGTGTGCTGAAATCAGAGTTCAAATTTCGTTTAAGTTTTATATAGGTAATGGTGGTGTAGCACTATATGTTACGGCAACAATGAAACAGGTTAAGGAGTCGCGAGGTCCGAACAACATTTTATCTTGCCTGTTAAAATTATATGAGGTCCAATTGAAGAAGCAAATTATGGAATTCTTGCAACGGAATGACAGAGTGAGTTTTCGGCAACCAGTTTGGTTTCAGATCAAATCATAGTACCACGACCAGCGCTTTTAAGTGTAACAGAAGCGCCAAAATATGGACACTAGAAACTTATCTCTTTTGCTTTTGTTAGATGTGGTCGTTACATATGAATGAATCAGATGGGAAATTGATACGGAAATTATCTACGAGTATATAAGATATTCGTCATTAATGTACTTGAGAGTTTTAGTCAGTTATTAGAATGGTAAGAATTTAACCACATTAGAATTGAATCATGATGTGAAGGACATTGAACTTTACTTTAGTTTTACTGGATTTCAAGAACTTAAGGGTTAAGGCTTAAAAGGGTTTCCCTAAAACTCCCTATTACTCCAGGCGCTATCTTAGATATTTTAAAATTACTGTAAAATTCTGAATAATCACACTTTTGTATAGTCAACTCTATATGTCAGCCATCACATGCAGATATTTCTATTTTCGGGGACTATTGTGAGAGTTATGCCAACCTCAAGCCACTTATCTTTCCGAAATTAGAGTTTTTATTTTCGATATATAATGAACTCAGAACTTCGATATATAATGTTTTATTAATGAAACAACAGTGATGTATTCATGTACATTTTTCCGCAGGTTCCATGTAGTGTTGGAGTCTTTATAATCTGTATGCTCTATGAAGTAAGCAAGCCTCTTATCACTACAATGCTATGATTTCATGGAAGTTTTTTTAAATGCTTACTGTGAAACAATTTCATTAAATACGTAAATATGTAAAATATTAAATGGAGTTACATTAAAAAATAATAAACTTCTTAAATTTTACTTTGGAACCATTACCCTAGCTAATCCAGGCATTATTTCCCCTTGTAATGGTCCGAATTCAACGCGTTCTCCATCAACAGTTATAATACCTTCAGTATCGTATGGTTCTATTCGAAATGCTGTTACCGGTACCACTTTAATCAGGGTACTATTTTTCGTTGGTAAATGTGTACCTGAACTCATATTAACCAGAAAGTTAAACAACTGAGCTCTACTTGTACCACCACGAATTATTACTAAATATATTGTGCCATCATTTAACTTAGATGATGGTGAAAAAAAACAATCAGATCCCAAATGTGTTTGATACGCAGCATGAACCATTATAAAGTCACCTTCTTCTATGACCCACGTATCTGGAATTGGATCCGATAACAAGGGTTCTGCCGATAAAGGCCCAAAATAGTTTCCCAATTCATTAAATTCACCACTTTCGTCAACTAAACTATCTCCTGCAATGCTATGATAAATGCTTTCTGGTATGGAATAAAAAGTACTTTTAGGGGATCCAGAAGAGAACCAGCTATCACATCTAGAGCGTATGGAATGATTTATAGATGTTTCCAATGACAGAACATCTTCAAATTCACTATGACTAATGTATTCAGTGGATTCTGAGTTACTAGGTATGTTGAAAAAAGTATTAAAACTAGCACTATGTGACGATTTATCATTTGATTCACTCTTCTTTAAATTGTTATCGCAATTAAATTCAGTTTTTGGCAAATATGATATCTTTCCACGGTATGTTCGTAAGCTGACCAATCGATGTAAAGACCACAGTGTAAAGCGTGAATATCCTATAGATCGAAGACGTTCGCTTTCAATATCTATATCAGAAATGAGCCCCCAACCAACAGACAGGAAGGAGAAGAGTACCTGCTAATATAACATTCGAATAATTTATAGGTTTCAAATACATGAGAATGTTTATATACCTCGTTTTTAAACACAATTCTCACAACGTCCATCGGGCTAGTATGTCCACTTAATACAGTCAAAGTTGCTCCTAAAACAGGCTTTGGATCATATGGTTCCCTGCAAATAATTACATGTTACAAAATTTCCAATTGGAATTATACATATAATTCCAGTTATGCCGCTAATAAATTGCATTGAAACACTTACTTATATAAATGTGCGATTGTTTTAGCTAGCCCATTACCAGAACCAGACGGAACTATTCCAATAGGAACTTTTCGAAGGACAGTTTTCCAGTCAATACGTTGCAGCAACCCATTGAGAATTTCGAAAATAAGACCATCTCCGCCAACTGCGACTATTCCTACCCAAGTAGAAATGCGTTTCATTCGAACGAAATCTCTTGCATAATTTGCATACTTCGTCACAAACAGGTCATAGGGAACCTCTGCTTCGTTGAGCACAGGAACTACCTGTTGCAGAAAAAGTGTTCGTGCCTTTCCTGAACCAGACTTGGGATTTAGAAGGACTAAAAATCGCCGATCCTCACAAAGCCCTATTGGGGGTTCGAGATGTACAAATGTTTTTTTGTGCCACTTTATCAAACGATACCATTTCTCAGCCTCTCTAATATTATCTTCGAACTTATCGAAAGTACGGAAACGTAACGTTAAAACCGTTCTCTCTCGCTGTATTTTTCTTCGGAGGTTCTTTTTCTTTAACACGTAAGCAAACACGTAAAGGTATGCACTGGAGTCAGAGTATTTTCCGTCCTCACTGCTTATGGAGCTGCTATTCCTATTATAAGATGTAGATGATGACCTGCAAGTGCATCTTCCGAAGCTACTGGTAGATTGATTAGAACGCACACATCTGCTTCCAACAATATCACAAAGATTGACGTTCTGTACTTTCGTGCCACCATAAAACTCACTACGTAAACAAATGCCTTTGGAATTCAATTTTACTTGGAAAATACTATGCTTCTTATTATTAGTGTAGAAAGTATCACATAACTCGAAATCCTCTTCGATCGCCGTTGATACTGCGCCGACTTCATTTATTTCACACATTGTCCTTTTTATATAGATCTATTCTACTGTATTCTCATATTTGAATTTAAGTGGTTTTCTATGCCTTGGCCTTTGCAGACATTATTACCTGCATGCATGTTGCAACGATCTGTCTGGTTTACACAACAATGGAATGTAAATTTTATCCTGATTGGCCTATGTCAGACTAAGCACCTTCAGGCCAGACTCGCGGCATAAATTGGGCTTAAATAGGGATCCGCCCGGTAACGCCAAGCGTGTTCATGTTTTTGTTGTATCTTGTGGAACAACCTGAGCAACGATAAAGACCTACCCCGGCGACCCCTTGTTCCTGAGTTATAGCCCATTGAAATTTGAATTTATTTGCCCTATATCTCCTTAACCGTAGAATATAACTGGTTAGCATATATATCGTGAAAAAGTTAAGTTAGGTTGATTTGGCTGTCCCTAAAAACGCACTTATACAGCTAGGGTCCACTGTGATGCCATATGGATCTCGCACCCAAAATTTTTGCTCAGCCACCCCGAGCTATTTATATAGCGCCTCAGAACCCCTATCTTGAGGCGTACCAACTTGCAGAGGTTTTTATAGAAATAGGCTCCTATGTGGGTTTGCCTTCTTTTGACTAGAGCTGGACAACTGCATAAGATATGCGTTACCGTCTCTTCCTCCTTCTCATCCCTACAGCTCCAGAAAAGTCATTTGCAAAAATGCCTATGCTCTTTGCGTGAGCTCCAAAAAAGCAGTGACCTGTTATGACTCATATCACCCGCCGAATGTTCACCCTTCTCAGCGAAAGGAGGTCATTTGAATTCTTTCAAATGCAGCCATAGCTGCTGTGCGGTCTTACAAGCCGCCAACTCCTCCCACTTTTAATTAGCCTCTTTTGAGGCGTATGATTACATGGTTTGCTTACAGGTGGAAAGTGGCATACCTATACATGAGTTAACTGGGTTGATAACTACACACATGGCCAAAAAAAAAGCCGCACCTAGCAAATTCGCAAATTTTTCACTTTGCAAGTAAAAAATGTTAGGAAAGGGTTTCGACTGATAAAAAATTTTCTTTTTACCTGTTTATACATATATTTTTTGCTACAAAATGACACACACTGTTAAGAATTGTCCATTAACATTTGAGAAATCAGAATCCGAAGTAGTTTTTTAGAAGTTTTAAATATGGTATTAAGTGAAGAAGAAAAAGGCCGTATTGTAGCACTGAGTGGAGAAACCTATTCCAATAGAAAAATTTCTCAAATAATTGGGTGTAACGAAATCACAGTTTTTAAAAAAACATTCAAGTAACCGGAAGCATACAGAGGAAAACTGGAAGTGGGAGACCAAGAATCAGTACACCGCGGGAAGATCGATCGTTGAAACGAATGTGCCTTCGAAATCGGTTCCAGACTGCTAGCGAACTAAGGAGCGACCTTCAGGGAAAGCTGGGATGCAAATCAGAAGAAGAACTGTCTCCAGACGCCTAACAAATATGGGTCTGCAGGTACTTCAATCCTTTACTGCTTTCATCCAAAGTCCTTACAAAGTTTTTCATTAATCCGAGCTTAATATGACAGAATAACGTTTTCCTTTCTTACTAATGGTGCAAATTTGATGTTATCCCGGTCTATGCTCATTTCTCGCAGGTCAGTATTTTCATTGAAGATGCACTTCTTAAACTCTCATCTAGACTTCTTCCCGGAAAATTTGGGTGCTGTAAGCGACGAGCATGGGGAAAGATTCCACCAGCAAATAATGCCAATTGAAAAGCGCTATGAAGGATCGTGGGGTGCAACTATGATGGCGGACTATTGCTGGAGTTTGACTAGGGAAACACCAACCCACTTATATAAGCGAAGAAGCACAAATAAAAATCATTTTTAATTTAAAAAGTATTTATTTATCTTTTTTATCAAAATTTAGTATTTCTTGCGAAAAGCACTAAATTTACTTTAACGCGCACCAAGAAACCATTTCTGTGCAGATTTTTTTGATATTAGGCCTAAAACTCACGTAAATGTCCAATCTATCGATATAAAAAATAAAAAGGGTAAAAAAGTTTCGGGAACATATTTTTACATACAGTTATATATATAGCCGTTTTTTCTCTTTATAATTAATCTATATATATAAAAATGAAAGGCCTGACTCACTTCCCATCAACGCACAGGCTAAACCCTTGGACCTAGAACGGTGAAATTTTGCACATAGGTTTCTTTTATTACGTATACGTCAAATAAGAAAGGATTTTTTGAAATGTTACTTCTAAGGACTTCAAAAAGGACATACACAGAATTTTTTCTTTGCACAGACTAAACCCTTGGATCTACAAAGATGAAATTTTGCACGGAGGTTTCTTTTATGATGTATGCAGGGGAGAAGAAAGGATTTTTCGGATATTTTACTTCCAAGGACTTCAAAAAGGACAAAAACATTACTTTTTTGTTAGCCATCAAATATGGATTTTCTTTTTTTACGAAAACATCCCGCGTATAAATGCCTAAAAACCATTTTCAGGATTTTTCAAAATTCATCCTCTAAAGGTCCAAAAAAGGACATCATTTGGTAAACGTACACCCAATGACATAATAAAATAAAACGAAGCATGAATATTTTGTACAGAGGTTTCTTTTATGATATATACAAGGAAAAGAAAGGATTTTTCGGAAGTTTTACTTCTAAGGACTTCAAAAAGGTCAAACACATAACTCTTTTGTTAGCCATCAAATATGGATTTTATTTTTTCACGAAAACATCTCGCGTAGAAATGTCTAAAAACCATTTTCAAGATTTTTCAAAATTCATTCTCTAAAGGTCCAAAAAAGGACATCGTTTGGTAAAAATACACCCAATGACGTAATAAAATAAAACGAAGCATGTTATGAATTTTTGTCATGTACCAAAGAATATATGTATGTATTACAATATATTATTACAATATTCAAAACAGAGTGCTACGCTCAAGAGAGATTGTAAATTATTAGTTTGGGATGAAAGAAATGGCACATAAAAGCAGCTTCTAAGCACTCTAAAAGATATTACAGTGGACGATGACATAACTCACTGTACTATTAGCTGGAGACTTTCGCCAGACTCCGTCTATAGTGGCGAGAGGAATTTGGGCTGACGAAGTTCAGCCATCAAATCTTTGGCCCTTAATATAAAAACTGCACCTTAAGAAAAACATGCGGGTGCATTTAAAGGGAGATGTTGTTGCTGACCAATTCTCCAAACTACTCCTGCAAATAGGAAACGGAGAATATCCGGAAACTGATGGCGAAATTCAAATTCAACCAAATCTTGCCTCAGGTGTGTCGACCGTTGACGAGCTAATAGAACGAATATACACCTATACCTCGCTTTGCGTCGTTTCGTTTTGCGTTGTTTTCGATGTTGCGTCGCTGCTTAATTAGTACCAATTTTCACTGTGCGTCGTTAGGTTTTTGAAGTTGCGTTGTTTTGGGTTCGAGTCTTTAATTTTTTTCTTGTTTTCTAACAGATGGCTCCACTTTTGTTTCTAATTGCGCCATGCCATCAAATTCGGGCATTCCTCTGCTAACTGAAAATCAACGCAATTTTAAAACAGTTTTATTTTCACTTTGTTTTGCCAATGTTAGAGTTCAGTATCAATTATGTAGTGTACATATTGTGCTTTTTGTAAACGCGTCAATTAGTGTTTGTGCTTTTTAAAAAAGAGAATAATTAATTTCTATAAATTTTTACGGGTTGTTTCTGATTACAAAAAAGGTAAATATATTTCCAATTTATTTATTGGGAGAGTTATATTATTTTTGTTTTTTTAATGTTTACTTTGATCGATTTTCTTTTTAAAAAGTAGTATTTTCGTAACCCTGGAACCTATCTTCGATCTTTACATGGTTTGCTATAGAAAATTTTAATTCACTTTGCGTCGTTTCGATTTGCGTCGTGTTTTTTTGGAACGTAACCCCGACGCAAAGTGAGGTATAGGTGTATCTGGATATCCAAAACATACACCATAAAACAACAGAGTGGTTGTGCGAACGTGCGATTCTTACACCTAAGAACGATCAGGCATCAACCATTAATGACAAGTTGCTGAAGTCGTTTGAAGAAACAGAATATCTGTACAAATCGGTGGACACAGTATTGCACATATGTATGTAGATAACGCTATACACTATCCTGTGGAGTTCATAAATAAACTTAACCCACCTGGTCTACCGTCTCACAAACTTAACTGAAAATAGCTGGATTTGATCTTAGGCAAGACTGCTTTTCACATGGGCAGTTTTGCGTCGCCTGCTCGAAAGTTAGCTCACCTAACAGTTTGGTTGTGCTAGCAGCTGATGGCAAAAATCTAATTTAGTGTATAAAGAGGTACATTAAAACTAAATTGTACAATAAAAAATTTTAAAATTAAAATAAACACATAAAAAAACATATATAAAAATATACCAAATTAAAAATACAATGTAGTATTAAAAAATAATATTTTATTTCCCGAGCAACGCCGGGTAGTTAAGCTAGTAAATAAATAAATAAAAAAAATTTATTTAATAACAACTTTATTTATTAAAATTTTATTATTTAATATTTTATTATTAAATAAAAAATAAATTATATATTATTTAATAAATTTATTTAATAAGAAAATTTTTTTATTAATAAATAAATAAATAAAATATGCGTGCATCCTTCCTCTTTAATTTAATCTTAGTTGTAATCGTATCGGTTACATATGTCAGCTGTAGTAGTTCTTCAAGTGGATGGACCTTCACGTAAAGTGGCCAAAAATTTCAAAAACGATTATCTCGAAAAACGGTTCGTTTAATTTTTTTTATTTTATCATTGTTGGAATCAGCGGACCAAAATCCTTTAGAATATGCTGTCAAACAGCCCGTTACAAAAATGTTAATTTTTAATTGTATCTAGTCCAGATAGTGTTCCTAATGTTCCTAACTGAATGAATTGAGTCGTCAAGAGTCCCTCTAAGGGAGAAGACAATGTCCCTATGGTCAGAGAAGGAATGTTCCGTTGAGACCTTCCAATTGTTCACTTGGGAGATTATGTCCTGGGATACAATTGAGAGATCTAGGACTTCCTCCCTATTAATAGTGATAAAGGTTGGCCCCCTACCCCTATTATATGTATATAGATTTTCGGCAAGTATAAAATCAAAAAGCGACTAACCTCTTACATTGGTGTCTGAGCTGCCCCAGATAGTATGTTGCGCATTAGCATCGCATGCGATCACCAGTTCCGTCTTACAGCATTGTGCTGCCGTTACCAAAATTCTGGTAATGACGGACCCCGCGTCCGATTCCTCGGATGCCTCCACCGCTACGGTAGTGATGTCATCTTCACTGAAATTATTGAGAAGAAACCCATTATGTTTATTCTTCAACAGAATATAGGATCTGGGCCTACCTTCACCCCTCCTGTAGCATAGAGTACGAGGTCTAATAAAAAAATAACCGTTATTTTCAATTTTTTCAAAAAGTATTTATTTATTCATCAATAACTATCTTGTCCCCTTCAAAGTAATCCCCCTCAGATATAATACACTTATGCCAGCGTTTTTTGCAATCCTCGAAACACTTCTGAAACGCGCTTTTTGGTATCGCCAACAGCTTCTGTTTCGATTTTTCTTTAATCACCTCAATCGTTGCAAAACGCTTTGCTTTCATCGGTGTCTTCAGTTTAGGGAAGAGGAAAAAGTCAGCGGGGGCAAAGTCCGGTGAATACGGTGGTTGAGGCATGATAACGGTTTTGTTTTTGACCAAAAACTCACGCACAAGCATTGATGTGTGAGCTGGTGCGTTATCATGGTGCAAAATCCATGATTGTTTTTCACACAATTCTCACAAAAATCGAAGAGCACACCAAAACACGACTAACCTTTTTATCTGTCAAAAACAAACTGATAATCCAAAATGCAACATACATATATAACAGACCAACATAACAGAAAACAAATGCGAAATTCGAACATACGTAACTCACGAAATTTGAAAATAACGGTTATTTTTTGATCAGACCTTGTATATACAGGAGCCCGTATTCCTCTTACGTCAGAGAACTGCATGAGTGCCCATATTTAAGCTTGTGAGCCACTCACGGATTTATAAGTGTAAGTGCTACTCACGCATACAAGATGTAAGCAACTCCGTATTCAATTCATGAAAGTTTGAATAAGAGACAGGCTTGCAGGAATGAATGCAAGTGTCTGCATGATTCACACTCACAAACTATGAATGCCTGCATGATTCACACTCACAAACTATGAAGGCCTGCATGATTCACACTCAAACTTCAAGTGGTAGAGCCAATTGCTCTTGAAATGAGCAAGCACTTGTGACATTCATTAAAATTCCCAAAAGGCTTGCAAGCCTTTATTTTTTCAACTCTTTCAACTCATTTTGAATTTTTTCAAGTCTTTAAGGAATTGTTACTTGTGTATAAATTAGAGAGCTGCACAAGATGTCTTGAAACGCACATCAAGCCACAACAAAAATTTCAAGCCTTGCACTGCTTGCTTATTTTGCTTTCGAATCAAGACATTGACTGCCGTAAGCGTGCTGATAGCAAAGCACAAAAAGGCAATAGTATTCATTGCCATTCGTTGCTTTTTTGAACGAAAAGGCAATGCATAGCAATGCATGACAATTGCTATGACAACTGATGACGCATGGCAATGTAAAGCAACGAATACTAAACTCAAACGAAGACTCATGCAAAAGAATGAGATAGCTTCATATAACTGCGCATCGTTGCCGACATCATAGCAGTATTGCTATTTTCGATGTCTTGTTGCCTTCCTAAAGGCACTATTGCCTTTTCTTACAATTCAAGCCTTTCATTGCCTTCACAGAAAAGCAACGCAACACAATGTCTTGTGCGAAGCAGGTAGACGGCAAGGCAGTCACGGCTTGTTCGGGTAGTTGCTTTGAAGTGTTCGTGTCAAATCGTTCATTTGTGCACGACAGTGCACAGCAAGGCAATACTGTGGCATGGTGCCTATAGCAATTCAAGACATCTTGTGCAGCTCTCTAGTATGAATATATCTACATAGACGCGCATTCGCCAATGGCATCTTACACTGGCAAAATTTACGGAGATAAGTGAACCCTTTCCAAAAATATTTGTGAACTCGTGTCCCCTCCTTAATTCTATCTGCCTACTTCAGTGCACTTCAAACAAAAGCGATAGCTTTATATTTTTATATTTCAGGCGGCAGTAGTCCCAGCGACGTCTTCAATTCCTTTCTTGTTGGGTATATTGCATTTGCTTTCCTTATTTCGTAAGCCAGGTACTGTTTGGTGTGAATGAGAAGGAAGATTTTTGTAGGATTTTTAGATTTCCGTTAGGTGTAAGGAGCAATCTTTCAACGGAAAGAACCGGTTCTCTTCAGTGATCATAAAGTTGTCGCTTACCTTCAACTGTCTTGTCAAACATGATCGCCTGATAATTTGAGTGAGCCCAAGTTTTCATAATGATTCAGAAAGCATTCATTTCGATTCATATTTGGGAAATTATCTTGAATTCCACTACTTGAATGAACTCAAAAAACTCTATTCGAGTGACGCTCATATATAATCAGGAGACCATGTTTACCTGCAGGCAATTGCAAACTGCAAAGTCTAAAGTTTGAATCGTTAATTGGACTTTTGAAAAAGAATCTTTTCGAAGACAAAATATTTTGGATAAAATATTATTTTACATAAATGTCAGATATATCAATTACCTTTCCAGCAATATCTATAACATATCTTGTATCTTGTAAGGTTTAGGAGATACAGGCCTGAACTTTTCCAACTTTAAAGGGCTATAACTCTGGAACGACAAGAGAGCAACAAAAGTTGTTGGTTTTGTTGGGGTCAGCACCAAAAACAACAACTGAAGCAACAACAACATTGGTGGGGTCGACAAGCGCCTTATTTGAGCCAAATTCGATTTTAGTTTACAAATAACGTTGAAAAATTGGTAAATAGTAAGTACAAATATTTCAGACTTTGCTTGCACATTTTGTTTAATTTACATTTCTAAGGCCCATATTACATTGCAAACAGTTGTTCGATCGAACAGTCACATTGTTTTTGTTTTCTGTATAAAGCTGTCAACTCTCAGTTCATCCGTGAGAGAATTGAAACGGATGAACTGTTCGCATAGCAAATACTCTGTTCGCAGGCGATGAGTGCAAACTAAAAACAGAACAGGGTTGTTGTGTGGTGTAATAAAGAAGTATGCATGTTTTGGAGTGAAAAAGCTCCACTTATGTCGGAAAAAGGAGGATTGCGTGAAAATAATTGCACAAAGCAACTCCAAATATGTATATATACTACGGAAAGTGTTTGACTGTTGTGTTTGCAATGTAACATAGCAAGCGAACAGATTTGACGGGAGAGTAAAATAGTTCATTTCTTTGGACTGTTCGATCGAACAACTGTTTGCAATGTAATATGGGCCTAATATACTCAGTGGCCCAATGGAATGAATGCTCCGATATTAAAACAAAAAAAAAAAAATATTTAAGAAATCCAGAGTATCTTGATAGAGATAAAAAGGAAAAAGCTATTCACGAAATAGCGGCAGAACTCAAGAAGCTAATGCCAGATGCCGAGTTTCGGTCCTTAATAGGCATAAGAACGAAATGCAAGGATTGCAGACACAATACCGAAGAGAGGTACGAGAAATGAGACGCAGCAAAACCAGTGGCTCCGTATTGAACGATGTTAAAACACCAAGTTTGTGATGCTTTAATGAACTGGCATTTTTTCGGCTATATGTGAAAGTAAGGACAAGTCGGAACAACTCGGAAAATCTGCCACCAATGCCTGATACAAGTACTGAATAAATTGGATTTCGGCATATGTCAGGGACGGGAAAAAATCAGCTGTTTCTTGTTTTACCACGGACTCATTTAGATATGAAATTATTGCTTCCAAAAATGCAATTCCAACACATTACCAACATATGTACATATGCACGTAATGTGTTGGAATGAAACAAAAATCAAATTAAATAAAGTAATGTAATCACTTGTATTTCTTTCCAAGTATCAGCACATCTTATTATTATAATCTTATATATATTATCGTCTTATCTTATATTATTATGATATTATAATCTGGAGGCCAATCTTTTCAATTTCTAATTTGTTTGATAAAAATATTTTCAGCATTAATAAACAAAGTTGGTGAATTTACTATAGGTAAAATAGTAAATGTAAATGTCATACATCGTTGATGCACTCCCCCCAAGTGCATCAACGATGTATGACAATACAAAATTTTCAAAATTATTAGAACAATGCGAGCATTCTAGAGTTTTTAATCGTACTTTTTTGTGAAAAGGGGAAATCTATGCATTTACAACAAAAAATAAGCACAACAACTACTGTATACCAAATAAATATGAGAAATAAGCAACAAATACTGGGTAAAATATGGAAGCATACATTTTTTATCTTTATAAGGAACGCGGAGTTAAGTTTTATATATATTTTGCACATATGAAAAACATAATATTTTTAATTATTTGTTTTGACGTTTCGAAAACGAGTACCGTAAAATCAGATTTTGCATACGTTGATGCGATTAATTTTTTTCGCCGAAGTTAAAAATTTGTTTCACTAAATCACAATTTTTTTATCCTAGTGTTAGTGAACTTGCCAATGCATTTTGCGACGAACTCGAATTGTCCTATCTCGCGAACTCTAGTAAACTCTGTGGCTTAGTGCCTATAGAAATTCAAGACTTCTTGCAACGAGTATGTATAATGAAGAGATTACAAAGGCGAATTCGAGGAAGAGTAAATTTCAACATTAGCTACAGCGATTAGGGGCATACCGATTGGCTGAACTCGAACTGCTTTTAATAATGTTTGATGTTTATAAGGTTCTTCAATTCTGTATGACTTCATATGTGAATATGCGTGAGAAGAGTTAGTCGATCGAGCACTTGTATGCCAGATAAAGTGTGAAAGAAAGAATTGATCAATTTGTCATGTACAGCGGGTGATGGGAAAAATGGTGCAATTCGTCTTCGTTTTGTTCTTTCACAATAACAAAACATGTGTAGCCGTCCGTCCGCCAAACAACCAGATTTGTTTCCAATTTTGCTATGAAATTTTATGTTTTCTAACTTCGTTCTGTTTTGTTTTCTAACTAATGTTCGGTGTCCAAGCTTTGTAAAGCGCTGGCACGATCTACGTTCCGAGCATAGCGTGTTGTTGAAGAAGATATATTATAATCGGCATATCAGTAGTAGTTATAGGCCGGTTCTGGGCCAACGTAGCGACTGCGCTGCGTGTGGTGCGCTTTGTATGGTAGCGACTGCGCTGCGTGTGGTGCGACTGCGCTGCCGTGTGGTGCTTTGGATATGTGAGAGTGAGCGAGAGGGCGATAGTTTGATGGGAAGGGGAGGGAGGAAGGAGGGGGAGGGAGGAAGGGGAGGGAGGGAGGGAGGAAGGGGTGGGAGGAAGGGTGGGAGGAAGGGGGGGAGGGAGGAAGGACATACATACATATAGACCGACAGACATACATACATATAGACTGACAGACGGACATACAGACGGACATATAGACGGACAGACGGACATACATACATATAGACCGACAGACATACATACATATAGACTGACAGACGGACATATAGACGGACAGACGGACATACATACATATAGACCGACAGACATACATACATATAGACTGACAGACGGACATACAGACGGACATATAGACGGACAGACGGACATATAGACTGACAGACGGACATACTCGGCGTGCTGACTGTTGCGAGTGTAGTGTATTCCTCTGCCTTGATCTCTGCCCGCTTGTGTATCGTTTGTGGTACTTGAGATTTTTTGTTCTTGTTTGCGTTTTGGGGTGTACTCTTTGTTGTTGGAACTTTTATTTCTTTTTAATTGCTCTGATTTCATTGCTATGTGGTTGTTGTAGTTCTTTTTCTTCAGCTGGCAGACGTACTTTTAGAAATTTTTGTTTTCGCACAGAATCATAATGTAAATAAACGCAATTAGTCATTTAGAACATGTACGAATTTGTTTGCATATTGAACTTTGAATGGATGCGAATGGCTGGGTAGTAGTTTTGCTATGTTGTTGTTGTTGTTCTCATTTGATTGCTTTTCATCATTTTGCTATGTGGTTGTTGTAGATTTAGTAAATGAGTTATGGGCATTTCAAGTGGTCGGCTGGCTCGCGATCACACTTATTGAATGTACATATATTAATACAATTATTTCAATCTCGGAATAGACGTTAACATTTTCGGTACTTTCTCATGGTCTGATAGACAGACGGACACACACACATACATACAGGCGGTCATACACACATATAGACGGACAGACATACATAAAGACAGATGGACATACATACATATAGACAGACAGACAGACAAAGGGGCGTGATAGTGAACATACACGAATTCAATTCTTCATAAATTCAGAGTCAAAGCTAGCTTGGAGATCAGCTTGAAGGCAAAAGTGGTTGGAGGGAAGAGGGAATAGGAAAGTGTAGGGTGGGAAGACAGAGAGACATAGTGACACTGAATATGCACGAATTAAAATTCTTTTGTTTATTTTGTTCTTGTTCTTGTAGGAGTTTGGCTTATGTTGTTTTGTATACGATTTATTCTTACTGTGTTGTTTTATTTTTAGGAATAGAAACGCTTGTTAATGATATTGAAGTATAGACGAGAGGATTGAATAGGTAAACATAGGATGATCCACTTATTCTTTTTCTTCATTGTATAGCTTCTGTTAGAATAAGCATTTGATATCCGTGCGAGAAGAGTTAATACAACAAATTTAGGGATTTTATACACATGAAGTAATATTTTGATACATTTGCCTTAGGAATATGCTTGGGTATGCTATACTTGTTTTTCTTTTATTTAATCTAGTTTTTATTTTATTTCTTTTCGGGTGTAGGTTTTTTTCTTTTTATGTTGGTACTAAATGAACTTTGGTTTGTACCCTTATAGGTTATTACTAATATGGGTTATTTAATTTAATGGGTAGCTAATCTACCGACACACTTTTGAAACAGTTTTCTGTATGAGTTTTGCTTGTGTTATTGTTGTAAGAGTTTGATTTATGTTGTTGTTGTTGTAGTAGTAGACGAATTTCAAGTTTCAAATAATATTTCTTTAACGCTAATTATTATTGCTTTTAGGTTTAAGAGATTTGTTTGATATGGTTTAGTTAGTTAATGAGCAATGGGTTAGTTAACATTGAAGTGTAGATGCGAGAAGCTTGAGTTGGTAAAGCTAGGATGCCATTCTTACTCTTACTCTTATTTTCTCTTTTCTTTTTTCTTGTTCTTCAACTTAGCACATCTTCTCTAAATTTGAAAGAAAAGCCGGACAGACTAACAGAATGATAGAGATAAAGGACAGGCGGATAGTGTAGATGTTGCGACAGAGGCAGATTCAGATGGTTGGTAGTATTTTTGCTGGGACTATTCTTAGCGTATGCGGCACTTGTTGACATTGATAGAAAATAATATTATTCATTTATAATGTTTATTGTTTGTCGTAATTTTCGGATGTTTAATACATATAAGTAGAATTTGAACATAGAATTGAACAAGAAGAGTTAAGTTAATATGCGTGTATCAGGTTCGTGTTGACATTTTTAAGGCTAATCTAACAATAGACTGATGAAGCAGTAGAAGCGGTTTTGTAGGAGTTTCCCTTATGTTGTTATTGTTGCAGGAGCTTGGTTTATGTTGTTGTAGTAGTAGACGATTTATTCTTGCTGTCTTGTTTTATTTTGTATTTTTAGGAATAGAGACTCACGCTGTTGATATTTAACTGATGACATGCGTGGCTTAAGCAGCAAACCTATGATGCTATTTTTCTTCTTCTTCTTCTTTTTATTTGTTACATAGATTCTGTTAGGAGAAGCATTTGATGTGCGTGTGAATTTTTATGTCGATGAAAGACACATATTTTATTCAATTATTATCGTTTATTATTTTTTCTTTTTTGTTTTATACTGTCACATATAGAAAATGTTGAGTAGTTTTTGAGCATGGCTATAGGTCATCTAGTTGATGATGAATGATATGGTTTCATGAACATATGATGACATGATTTTCCTTTCATTTGTTCTTCTTTTTTTATTACTATTATTAGTTCTAATTCTTTTTCTTTTCTTTTGCGTATAGCCGAACCATCAAAATAGTCATACCAAAGTTTAGCTTAAAACTATTAAAAACCATTACTAAAATTTAGCTTCTATACTATGAACAATGTTTAGTCTAAATGGTAACAACTTCTTATTTCAATATTAAATACTAGGGATTTATGTAGCTTAAATTATTTCTCTTGTAAAGAATGCTATTGACCCAACAAAATAGCTGCTTGATTGAAGCTTGGCTTTTGCTTGTGCTTTTGCTACGATGCTTTCAAATCGACAATAAGAATTTTCTTTGACCAATAAAATCTGGCTTTTAGTTAGGGATCATTATATAGTCTATAAATAACCGAAAACGATATCTATATATTCGACCACAGCGAAACATATAAATACCCTACAACTTATGATGTCTAAGTATAACTTTGAATGGAAAATGCTAAGCGTTTTTAAATATTTTAAAATGTAGCGTTTCAACATATTAAACTCTTAATTTAAGGGAAACCTATAATTATTAAGGAACAATAAAAGAAACATATCGATTTGTACACACAGAAATAGTGAACTCCTACATTTCTGTTAAATTTCATTCCAATAGCTTAATCAGTTCTAATGCGATCATGATTCCAACAGAGAGAAGAACAAGGCTAAATCTCAATGAATATCATTTAAGTAGTGGGTATATGTACCTTCTGGGCCAACGTAGCGACTGCGCTGCCCCGGCGGAGCGTGCGGAGCGTGCGGAGCGCTATGTGTTAGAGTGAGATGGCGCTATGCGGTTGTGTGGGAGGGAGTGAGAAGGAGATAGCTTCTGCCTGTAGACTGAAGCGCTGCTTTGAGCGGGCCATGTCACACTTGTAATCATGATGTGTGCATCATTCTCGTTGATTGGTTAATTCAGGGGGATGAGTTATATGGACCATTGTGCAAAAGTGGGCGTGATCAAAGTGGGCGTGTCAAAACGGACATGCATACAGAAGGACATACATACATATAGACGGACAGACAGACGGACATACATACAGACGGACAGGCAGACGGACATACATACATATAGACCGACAGACAGACGGACATACATACATATAGACCGACATACATAGCTAGGCGTGCTGATTGTTGCGAGTGTGGCGTGCCCCTCTGCCTTGATCTCTGCCCGCCTGTGTATCGTTTGTGGTACTTGTTGTTGTTGTTGTTCTGAATATGCGTAGCGTTGTTGTTGGAACTTTTATTTCTTTTTTATTGCTCTGATTTCATTGCTATGTGGTTGTTGTAGACTTAGTAAATGAGTTATGGGCATTTCAAGTGTTCGATTACCTCGCGACCACACTTATTGAATGTACTCGTACATGTATTAATACAATTATTTCAATCTCGGAATTGGAGTTGACATTTTCGATACTTTCTGTTTACAAATAATTCTCAGAATAAAAAGTCGTAAATTAGAATCATAATGGGAATAATCGACTGGAGAATATGGGGATACTGGAAATGTTTTTAATAGGAGTATTGTTTATGTTCAGTACAGATGGGTGGTGGATGCAAATGCAGCTGGCTGGGTAGTAGTTTTGCCATGTCGTTGTTGTTGCTCTTTTTTCTTTTCTCAACGGACTTTTAGAAATGTTTGTTTTTGTATAGAATCATAATGTAAACAAACGCAAGTGGTCATTTAGAATATGGACGAATTTGTTTGTATATTGAACTTTGAGTGGATGCAGATGGCTGGATATAGAGTCGTTGTTTTTTGTTCTTTTTTAATAGCCTAATAATTTATTGTGGTTGTGGTCTCTGCAGCTCGATCCGCGAGCATAAAATTAGCTCCAGCGAGAAGAAAGAAACAATTGTAAAAGTGTCGCCAAAGAGTAAAGATCTAATTTTTATTAAAAGAAAAGTGTTCTAAAAGTTGCAGTTGTAAAATAAAAGAAAAGTTGCACATTTTTTCTGTAAAATCAAAAGTGAAAAAAGTTAAATATACTATTTAAAAAAGTTAATAAAATATTAACAAATTTAATAACAATTAAAAAGAAACTATATAAACAAATTTACTATCAAGTGAACTATTCAAGAACAAGAAAAAAGTTAAATATACTATTTAAAAAAGTTAATAATATATAAACAAATTTAATAACAATTAAAACTGAACAATATTAATTATTTACTATCAAGTGAACTATTCAAGAACAAGAAAAAAGTTAAATATACTATTTAAAAAAAGTTAATCAAATATAAACAAATTTAACAACAATTAAAACTGAACAATATTAATTATTTACTATCAAGTGACAATTCTGAAAAAAGTTAAATATAGTATTTAAACGTTAACAAAATATAAACAAATTTAACAACAATTAAAAGAAAAGTGTTCTAATACAACATCCAATCTAAACAATCTAATCTAATCTAAAACAATTGAAATATTTGCAACAAAAATAAAAATGAAGAGCTTCATATGCAATGTTTGTGGGGAGGAGTTCACTGCAATGCGCAACCTCAAAAGGCATATTAAGAGTATACACACCAATACAAACTTCTGTTGTGAAGAATGTGGTAAAAATTTCGTGCGACTAGATGTCATGCGTAGACACACAAATTTGATTCACAAAAAACCCAGCGCAGCATCATCAACAGCAACACCATTAACATCTATAGCAGCGGCAGCACCTTCATCATCAACATTAAGAGCAGCATCATGGCTACCAGTCAAAGCTAACGAGAACGTTCGTTGTCCAAATTGCAATGAAGATGTTTCTCGAAGAGACTGGAACCATCACATCAAAACGTTAGCGCATAAGAGGAATTGTTGGATTCCCGTAAGTGGTGGTGGACTTAAATGCATAAGATCATCTTTCCGGAATAGAATTCAAACCCTGATATTCCAAAATGAGGATGAGGGTCTTGTCATTCCGGAAAAGTTTTTTGAGAAAGCTGAAAATATATTGGTCAAAGAGCTAGTAAAAACATTAGAGAAGCATGCATCATATAAGTTTAACATAGAATTGTTTGCTCAATATTTCAAAGTGGTGGATGATGATGAAATGGTGGTGGAGATGAAATCGTTTCAAACCAAAATGATTTTGGTGCAAAAATATGAAGATATAAGCGTCATCTATGATGACATATGTCAACAACTCACCACCAAAATGGGTGAGTTTCAGGAAAGGGACAGTGGATGGTCCCTACTGAAAATATGTCACTTGGAGGTGAACATAAACAAATATAGCCCATTGAAGGGTTCTTAATACATTCCGGTCCCCAAGTCCCACACAAACGAGAGCGGTTCCATTATGTGTGGATCAAAAAATGTTTCAAGGTAATTACAATTATAACACAATTTAAAATAATTTTTTTGTTTTATAGTAAACTTTTATATTAAGTATAAATTTTCGAACTAATTTCATTTTTTTCTTTTACACATTTTAATAGACTCGTGAGAAGTCAAATAACAGTTGAGAGCGATATCTCCAACAACAATAAAATGGATAAGAATACAGATATTACAATGAAGGAATGAAGGAACTCAAGGAATGTTGAAGAAAAGAAGACGTATGCAGTGGTGAAAAAAATCCATTCAAATCAGACAAGGAGTGAAATAGCTCTTCATAATTATCATCATCATCGCCAATCCATTCAAATCAGACAAGGAGTGGAATAGCTCATCATCATCATCATCATCGTCAAAAATCAAATATACCTTATAATAAATACAAAATAAAAATAAAATTAATAATAATAATAATACTAAACACATAAATAAAACACAATTTAATTTCATTTTAATGAACTACTATAAACAAGCAAAACCTATGATGCTATTTTTCTTCTTCTTCTTCTTCTTTTTTATTTTTTGCATAGATTCTGTTAGGAGAAGCATTTGATGTGCGTGTGAATTTTTATGTCGTTGAAAGACACATATTTTATTCGGTTATTATCGCTTATTATTTTTTTCTTTTTTTGTTTTATACTGTCACATATAGAAAATGTTGAGTAGATTTTGAGCATATCTATAGGTCATCTAGTTGATGATGGATGATATGGTTTCATGAACATATGATGACATGATTTTCCTTTCATTTGTTCTTGTAATATATTTTTAGTTTCAGTGTTTTAAAATATTTTTCTAGACCAGATTATTATTGCTTCTAGGTTTAAGAAATTTGTTTGATCTGGTTTAGTTAGTTAATGAGCGATGGGTTAGTAAACATATCTTTGAGAACAGAGATATTGTTGTTGTATGAAATTTTAGGAATACATAACTTTGTAATTAAATTTTGTCTAAATTATTAAATTTTAGGAGGATTTCTTCTTAGTAGGATTTCTTCTTAACATTGAAGTGTAGACGTGAGAGGCTTGAGTTGGTAAAGCTAGAATGCCATTCTTACTCTTATTTTCTTTTTCTTCGTTTTTTTTTTTTTTCTTGTTCTTTTTTTATTACTATTATTATTAGTTCTAATTCTTTTTCTTTTCTTCTGCGTATAGCCGAACAGTCCAAAATAGTCATACCAAAGTTTAGCTTAAAACTATTAAAAAACTATGACTAAAATTTAGCTTCCATACTATGACCAATGTTTAGTCTAAATGGTAACAACTGCTTATTTCAATATTAAATGCTAGGGATTTATGTAGCTTAAATTATTTCTCTTGTAAAGAATGCTATTGACCCAACAAAATAGCTGCTTGATTGAAGCTTGACTACAACTTTTTATGCTTTCAAATCGACAATAAGAATTTTCTTTGACCAATAAAATCTGGCTTTTAGTTAGGGATCATTATATAGTCTATAAATAACCGAAAACGATATCTATATATTCGACCGCAGCGAGACACTTAAATACCCTACAACTTATGATGTCTAAGTATAACTTTGAATGGAAAATGCTAAGGTAGCGTTTCAACATATTAAACTCTAAATTTAAGGGAAACCTATAATTATTAAGAACAATAAAAGAAACATATTGATTTGTACATACACAGAAATAGTGAACTCCTACATTTCTGTTAAATTTCATTCCAATAGCTTAATCAGTTCTAATGCGATCATGATTCCAACAGAGAGAAGAACAAGGCTAAATCTCAATGAATATCATTTGCGCAATAAAATTTTTCATATCGTTCTTTTTAGAACATAAATTAAAAATCATTAAAGGGCATTTAACTCAAAATCCAACTCTAAATTAATAAGACGGAGAATTGAAATAGACATTAGCATGAAAATATAATGCAAATAGATATAAACACTACTTCTTACTATAATGAGTCGCCTATGGTTCGACAATGATAATAGAAACAATCTTTAGAAACCAACAACAAGGGACTTTGAGCGTAAGGAGCGTAAGGAGATCAGACTATAATCAATTCAAAAATAAATTAATAAAAATGGATAGAACACTCATAGAAACATCTACAGCATCGGTCTAGTAATTTTATTATCCCAGTTGTGGATATCAGTATGATAACATAATTGTAATTCATAAACAAAAATTCATTCAAAATACACTAGCAATATAACTCAACGAACTATTAGCGAGACAATCAATCAAAATTATACTAACACCTAATAAAGGCAAGAAATACATAGTATTCATACAATACAATACCATTCAACAATTCACAAATTTTGTTTCTTAAGAAACCACATACGAAATAATAGACCTCCATACCCACTACAGTAACACAAATATTTTTTTTTAGCATCAAAATCTCTATAATATCCTCACAACACATTCACTGATACATTTATATCTACTTCCTATCAATAAAACAAATGAAATTATTAAAATAACGCAGCTAGAATTAATAGAACTAATGAATGAAATTGAAATACTAATTACTTACTTACTTACTATTGCTTCAATAACAAAATATATATGTAACTGGAAATATGAATATGTCTAGCCGCAAACAAATAAATGGGGATAGCGGAATGAAACAAACCATTTGAAAGAACATAAAAGCATCACCGCTAATCAATTTACAAAAATAAATATAAATATAATATATAAATCTAAAATCAAATAAATCTAAAAATAGGTAAACATAAATATGTATTGTAAGGATAAATAAATATAACGATATTAATTAAATAATAACATGTATAAAACACAGTTCACTACCACCGAATTCTATAAGAGAGCTCATTTGTTGGCCCTTCTAATCGCGAAAAGACTGAATTTAATATAGACAGTCCGAACGGCCTAAATTTTATTAACAAATATCTGTAAATTATATAAATGACAGTATGAGTAGTTGAAGTAGCTATTATTTTTAGATAAAAACATTGGCTTCTTTACAAAATTTTGAGACTGTTTTAAGTCAAAAACCAATAATTATATTCGATGACATAGCTAGAGGGAAGTAAAACAATATTCAAGAGTACTTTTGTATGGGCAGACGCAAATTTATTGATTGCTTTTTACTCATACCAACCATATACAAAAATTCCCAAGCATTTGGTGCGCGATAATACTAACATGATTATTATGTTTAAGCAGGATGATATGAATATGAAGCACATATACAATGATCATGCCGCAACAGATATGGCTTATAAAAAATTGATTAATGTATACGGAGAATGTTGGAAAAATAAATATGGATTTCTTGTAACAAAGACAATCCAAGTAATAATGAACGATGTGAAATGGGGCGATATAAAATGGGATTTGATATATACATACATTCACTAATTCACTGGTTACCACTATATTAATACTAGTATGATAACATTCAACTGAATGCATTTCATATACCTATTAAAAAAAATTGGTAAAAAATGTTCTAAGATGTTCAAAAGGTGTTCAGAGCTATTCGAAAGGTGTTCAAAAGGTGTTCAGAGCTGTTCAAAAGCTGTTCGAAAGGTGTTCAGAGCTGTTCAAAAGGTGTTCAGAGCTGTTCAAAAGCTGTTCAAAAGGTGTTCAGAGCTGTTCAAAAGGTTTTCAGAGCTGTTCAAAAGGTGTTCAGAGCTGTTTAAAAGGTGTTCAAAGCTGTTCAAGAGCTGTTTAAAAGGTGTTCAAAAGCGGTTCAAAGATGTTCGAAGCTGTTCAAGAGTTGATCATAAGCTGATTGAAAAGTAATCAAGAGCTAATCAAAAAGCTCATATACCTGATCTGATATTACTATCGCTAAAATGGAAAGAGAAAAGAATTATTAAAAGATCTAATAAAAACTAGATACAAATTGAAATACAAAAATTATGCATATAAAATTAGTAAAAGCAGATTTAGAGAATTAACTAGAAAGACATTTAGCCACATCACAAAACCTCTAAAAGAAATAGTCAAGCACTCCAATACAAATTATAATAAGGATAAGCATAACATTAAATACAACTAGGGACCGCTAACAGTAAAAACAAGTACTCCAGCTAAAGCACGAAAAGTCGATTTCTCAAACGAAACTCTTATCAATAGTAATGACGATGAGGACGACGACTTTTTCACTCAAATGGAAGATGCAGAAGGGAACACATCAACCCATACAAAAATAATAATTAATAATAATATTAATTTTCTGAACTCGATACTGCAAGAGATGTTCAGAAATCTACTGAACACGGTCTATTCCGAATTGGAATAGCAGAATGTGTTGGATACCACATATGAACCATACAAAGGATCGGATTTTAAAGGCAAATCGGAAATAGCGCTGGCGCATTACATAATAAAATAATAATAATATCCGATAATAGTTGGTAACTTACACCTAGATTGCTTCAATTATTATTAGAAGCAACAAATTATAACAAAACAGACCATATTTCAAAACTATTTTACGTAACTACTAGTACTAACAAACATAATTTTAATAGAAATGAACAAGTAGCAGGAATTAAGGGCTTTTCAAACTCAATTGTTGGTTTGATGATAAGATTTTTAAATTTGAGATTGTTATAGGTGGGACATTTTCTTTGAGCCATACTCTAAAATCTACACACCTAAAATATAGTCACATACATGGCTGAATCTAAACTGTAATCGATCAACCCCGATCC